>JAHZMX010003933.1:0-10194 GCA_027743895.1 Seira musarum
TTTCGGCAAATCCATTCAATTCCACCTGCAACTTCCGAAACCCGAAGCGCGAAGTATGTTTAAACATTGCCTTTGACGAACCATCCATCACTGCCGCAAACCGTCTGTCGTAGAGTTAATTTAAGTATTATTATCTTGTATTTTGTCAAGTCGCAGGGATTGTAATAAAGTCAAAGTATTAAAGGTAAATCTTTGGTGTCGGATCGCAGGATTAGTACGGAGTCGCAATCAACCTTCCGCTTGTGACAGGATTTAAAAAAAGTGGTCGATTTTTAAATTCCACAAGAATCTTAATAAATATTTCTAGTTTTCAGGTTTTGGGGAAATATTTCTGTGCGAAAATTTTTTCCAGAAGAATCAAGGCTTCCTTCAATCTCATTCTCATGTATAAATAATGATTAACGCGGGCCAAAAATGAGATTTTCGTTTATCAATAACTATTACAAAAATTCAACATGTATCACAATATTTCTACATTGTTTTACGATCATTAGAGAGCTGGGGAAGTCTCATCTGCGTAGTTATGGAATCCGTTTGTTGCTTCGGAAGTACGTACTGACGGTATTACCATACGCTTCAGTCGCAGGTTGGAATTGAATGGATTTGCCGAAAAAATATGGGTTTTAAAATCCAACATTTTTCAAAATTCTATTAAAAATATTTATGAGAGAATAAAATAACATTAAATCGAAATCATGCACGCTTGAAATAACTTTGAAAATAAAACTCAAACATAATAGCGTTTGACATTTTTTCAAGTTGGGCCCAGACAGACAAGCAAAAATTGTAAACTCAATATTACCTGCCTTGGTAAAGGTATTGGATAAATATAGTATCATTTTTCTGATAGCTTAATGCAAGCTCATCTAATCCTTTTCTGCCTTAAAGTACACCAGCATCAATGCTAAGCAATGCTATTACCATGCATTTCAGTAGTTTTTGAGTCAGGCAAAATGAAAATATTACGCTGTTCAGAAGCATTTCATTGTCTTACGGCATTTCTAAAATAACCTTAAATTCTTAAGAACAGGATTAAAAATTAAATATACATTTCGACGAATTCAATGAATGGGGCAGCATTTGTTCCATTGCTATTTTATTGCCTTCTTACGTTTATGCACAAGCTTTGGTCTTGTATTTTTTACTTGTCCGGCCTTGGTTAGAGACAGACATTATTCTTCAACTTTACCTTAAAAGCAACTGTTTACTTCATTAATCTTACGTGATTGCCTAGAAAACTTGTAAATAATCAAAACATTCAAAAAAATTGATGAACAAAAAGTTCACAAAATTTTCAGAGAATTTAATTTTTTAAATTATTTTACTTAACTTGCAGTAAATCTTTGAGAATGGATGGTTTCTCTTTGGTGGATGTCCTCGTTTTTGCAATATTGCTTTATGTGGTCAACAAAAGCAATTTAGTGTACAGAGAAGAGATTTTATTTGCAATCATATTGTTGCTGATGTTCATGTATATGTACAAGGAGGTTCTCTCGTCCCGGTGTGCGCGAATCGAGAGACGTTTAAAGCTGCTGGAGGATCGGGTTGATAGACTGGTGCGATCAAGGAATCTTCAAATTTAGTTAGTAAATATTTCTGTGCCTGTCTATTTTTCAAGTATTTAAAATGTTATTCCTAAAATATAATGTACTAATTGATGGTTTCTATCAAAACTAAAAATAAAATGCTGTTTTTAAATTTTACAATATTAGCTGTGTTGATTTATTTTCCTCCAGTTGGAATGAATGACAAATTTTAAAAAGTGTGTTATTTGTTGCACGATTTTTCTTCAAGTATATTTTTGATCCCTGGTAAAAAAATAATTGGGAAATAAACCGGCTTAAGTTCAACTGTTGCACCTAGACTGGTTAGTATCAGCACAAGACAAATTAGTCGTAATCATTTCGTCTCGACCAGATTCCGCCCAGCTCAGAAAAAATCCAAAAAACTTCGAGTAGTCACCACAACTTGTCGTTCTCTGAAATTTAAATGATTTGCGATTAATATTATGAATAATTTTTTAAATTTTCCCTCTGGATAACATCTAATCAAATTTACCTTCATCCAAAAATAAGTCATGTCATGTCCGCATTAACAGCATTAAGTCATAACTAACAAAATCCAATTTTAACAATCACAACAATGATTATTGATAGTATGACTGACGTAAGCCAGGTTAAAAGCAAGACACTCAAAAAACCATTCTAGTAGTCTTCTTAAAATTCAAAGATTTTGTCGAGTTGCAACAATTTAGCCGTCAGTTCCGGCTAACAAATGCTAAAATTTTGTTATGGTATTGCCCACTATATTGCTAATACACTCGGTATGCGCCTTTTTCTTGTTTAATACCTAACAAGCCGCATTGTTTAGCGCCCCATTTCAACTCCAGTCGTTCGACGAAAATTAGGTAATTAGTAGATTGTGTTTGACAGTGGTGTAGACGAAAGGTTAATATTGGATCCCATCACTGACTGTTCTTCGTATGGAAGCCAAAATGGACTAGAGTCGCTGATTGATAAATAATTGGTGAATGAATTGAAAATGCTGGTATTGAGTTATCTGCGTCTCAAAAAAATTCTTCACTGCTGTTTTTGCTCTCGTTTGTTTCACATTAGTATAAAATGTTATTACCTCAATTGCAAAAATATTTTTAGAGTCCTTTCGCAAAAACTATCGCAAGTTACACTTTCTTCAGGAACACGTGGTGGTTTTTTTGTCATTGCTAATAATTTTTAACCAGCCGTCTGACTCTGACAGTCAGTTATTTAAGCGCTTTCGGATGAGTCACTGCGAACCATAGATTGCTGGTGTAGTACACATTACGTTACATGGTAATTAAATTATATCTCTCTTGTCTTCTCGTACGTAATATTAGTATTTACCCTTTATAATTTCCTCGTTATTTTATTTTACAGTTTCACATCCCGTACACTCCTAATGAACTACACAAAGAAATGTGAACCACCTTACAAGGCGAAATTTCTAACAAGGGAACCGCCCGAGGTGCCCCCCCTATTCGCATATACCAGTCATACTGTCTTCATCAGCATTTTTTTCTTGTTACGATTAAGCTTTGTTTTCTCCGCAGAAACATCAGAGTAATTTTTAATTTTTTTTATCAAATTCTTCCATTCTTTGGGTGAGGATAAACATCCTTACCCAAATTCGATGTTATCATCCAATTCTGACATTCGTCGTAGAAGAGAAGTGGTTTCTTGTAACGGACTACCCAGATGAAAAATTATCTGACACGTCGGATTCCGCACGGTTGTGTTTATATACATTCGGTGTTGTATACTCCCATGCATTGTAAGTATGCAATTTATGATACAAAAATTAAAATAAAAAATTGCTTTGATGTTTCTACAGAGAAAACAAAGCTTATTCGTTACAAAAAAAATGCTTATTAAGACAGTATGACTGGTATACGCGATTAGGGGGGAGACACCTCGGGCGGTTCCCTTGTAGGTGCCGTCTGGCTTTGTCGTTTTTGTCTGTTACGATCGCGGTTCATTAACTGCCGTATATTTAGCCCAAGCATGTATAATTATGATTTTCTGATAAATAAATTTAGACCCATTGACATCATCTTGGAAATTTCGGCTAAACCGGGGCTTTATATGTGTGGAGAAGGTCCAAAAGAAAAAAATCACACTGTTGGCCTTGAAGGTTATGTTGGAATTTGTGACTTTACCAGATGTTAATGGTGAGTTTTATGATTTTATAGCGAGAAAAATATTTCCATCTTTTTAATAAACTGAAAACCGGTGAAATATTGATTGACATGAGCAAAAAAATCGCAAAGACTGATCGATAATTTTCTGTAATTTTTTTATCGCCGCTTATTTATTTCTTTCATTTTAACTATCTGAATGGAGAGGTCGATGTTCAAAAAAATTAAATTCTCGCGATGCAAACTTCTGTTTTCGTAAACGCTCTAAAAGCAACGCAATCATCAACGGTGGCATATTTAAACTAAACTAAATTTCGTGTTAAACTTTGGAAGTTTGGGTAAAATTTTCAATGCGTCCCGTTTTTAATAAACTACTTTGTTCTGATTGTCTTGACTTGTCCTTGCGTGAATGTTACGATACATGTTTGACCATTTAAATGGTTCCTGTTCAACGGAATCTCTAGTACAATGAAATCTGTTCGATTCGTTTTTACTATATGTTGGAATTTTAGTAAGTTTGTTCGTCTATTACTATTACGTTATAAAATGGTTGATCGGGAAAAATAAAAATTAATTCAAATCATGCAGTGAAACTTTCCTCCTTTGATTTTCTGTTACAAAGAACTATAAAATAGGCCTTATGAATTCTCCTTGCGAAAATATTTCTGCGAGTGAAATTCATACCGGAATAGGTAATAGCTTGTATTCCATATTATTGCTAACTGGACTATTTGATTTAGTTCGTCCGATCAAATATTTTCCGTTGTCAACAATTAAGTCACTAGGATAATCTTTTATTGAACTTTATAACCACTACTAATGGACAAACGTTTAATCTGTCGTATTTCAAAATCAAAAATAAGTTTTCGAAATACCTACTGACGCCATGCATCATAATCGTGCACCGCGTATAAGTATTAGTTCGTTCCTAAAGAATCGAATCTACTAAAATATTTTATAATACTTTAAAGACACAAAAGTGCATTTATCTGCCTACAAGTGTAGAAATGTCGGTGGTAAAACATTTTGTGTTGCCAAATATTTATAGTCTTATCAGTACTCTCACAAGGGAACCGCCCCAACTGTACCCCCCTAACAGCATGCACCAAACACGTTGTCTAGAATAGCCCAGTAAACAATTTCCCGACTAAATGGTATCGTTTAGATGCACTGGCAATGATATCGTATTGGAGTCTAAATGTACCATTTTTTGTCATCCAGTAGACGCTTATAAAACGATATCGTGCATGCATCGATTTTAAGACGCCGTCACGTTGGCGACTAAAAAGTGATACATGAACGATATTACCTTGATATTGACCAAAAATTGTTACCACTGTGGTGGGATCGAACCTACAGCCACATATGATATCGGCACAGTGCTCTACTCTACTAAGCTACGGAACCATTCTTACAAGGGAACCGCCCCAACTGTACCCCCCTAACAGCATGTACCAGACATACTGTCTAGATGAGTTTCTTACACTGATAACGAATCTGTTATCCGTTTACTGTAAAAATATTGGAGTAATTTTTAAATTTAACTTTTTAACGCGTCTGGTATACATTATAATACCATAGGCTGGCATCGGAAATATATGGATCAACACCTGAATTAAAATCGGCCAGCATCAGAAAATATCATACTACCTGTAAGGCAATAACCGGTCTTCCACATTATCTACGATGCGTGTATAATAGGCTTACGACGAACATTTTGTAATTTGATGTCAATCTCTATCTAAAGTTATGCAAATTCTGACCTAAAAATTCAAATTATTAATTACTCTGATATTTTTACATTAATTTAAAGGCGGATTTGTAATCAGTAAAAAAGGTGATCAAGATGACATGTCCGTTATATGTGATAAGGGGGTACAGTTGGGGCGGTTCCCTTGTTAGTAATGAGAGGGAATTAACTTCTACTAACAATCAGACGCATCGCAAAAACGATTCCATTTAGTTACGATTTAGACACGGCATCAAACTGTCGTCCACGAGACACACAGTTTTAGATGCATTGTTATTGACACCAAAGCGACGCCATATTAATGCCTAATTATGGTATCGTGGTTAAGTTACGAAATCGATGGAACTTTGACGTGACGGTGTCTGAAAAAAGATACTTGTGTCTGCTGGGAGTTTCTTATGCTGATAACGAATCCGTTTTCAGTTTGCTGTAAAAATATTGGAGTTATTTTAAATTTGATTTTTTACCCTTGTGGTACGCATTACAATACCATAGTCGCAGACTATGACTATGATTATTCCGTAAACTGATGTCTATCTCTATCTAAAGTTAGGCAAATTCTGACCTAAAAATTAAAATTAATGATCACACCGATATTTTTACATTGATATAAAGTCTAATTCGTAATCAGTCAAAAAATCTAATCAGGATGACATATCTCTTATATGAGGTTAAGGGGGTACAGTTGAGGCGGCTCCATTGTCAGTACTCGGTATTACAATTTCTCTAGTCAATGCAAAAGAGAAAATCCATCTATTCGCCACGTATTCCCACCTGTTTTTCAGAAATACGTTATGACGCTAAATAAATGCGTGCTGTAATTGTTACATTGCGTCACACTTTATATTCTGAGCGAATAAATTGCTAATGACCAAAGTACTTTAACTTACAAGGTACCTACCCCAAGTGCCCCTCTAAATCGCTTAAGCCAGACATACCGTCCGGATCATTTTTTTACGCTGTATACAATCACGATACGCAATCACTGGCGACATTTAGTACCGGGGAATCGTTTAAAAGTGTATGAAAGAACGACAATTTTTAATGGATTCCTAAGAGAATCGGCGTTGCTCTACCCTGGAATATCACTGGAAGTATTCAACGTACCTGAATGGACTTTGGTTTATTTTGGTAAATACGAGGATTTTTCAAGGTACTTAAATTTCGTTCTGATTGTAATTTGAGTCGGAAGCCATACCAAAGACAGATTTTGAACGAAGGTCAAAAAATTTTTTGCATGAAGCGGATAATTGGCCGGGAATAATACTATTTTTGACGTCAAAGTTACTTTATTTTCGTTCGATGAGAAATTTATTCTCCACAGGTCTTTTAGCTTGCTCCCAGCGTAATAGTAACGTGCAAAGTTTGAGGGATAATTATATGGACTTTTAATTTGCACACAGGGTGTATTTGTAATACTTTCACCATTTCGATGTTAAAAATTGATACTCCAGTATTGCTGGCAAGTTGAACTTATGCTGACTCAATATTAATAATAGACACCTGAAGATTTCAATGATTTAAAGAAATTGTTCGTAGTTAAGATTGTTCTAAACTGTTTTGGGTGTAGGAGAGAATCTGACGATGTGTAATATAAACAACTAGCAAGACACCAAAGTGGGTGAATGATTTTCTCCGTTCATATCCTGATTGGCTATAAATAATTTTTGTACTGCATTGAACTTCCGCTAGAGACTACACATTTTTTGCCTTAATATCCCAATTATATAACACCCGCAAACAATTTAGAAAGATGACAACTTAACTTCATAGGGAGTCTGTATCATGTTCGTTGAACTGAAACTAATGACAAAATTGCAAAAGTCAATATTTTTCGTCTTTTTTAATCTCGTTAGGCTCCAACACCTAAGATTCGGCGTCCCATTCCGTGTATTTTGGTATAAGTGAAAATATTAAAGGGTACAGATTTTCACGCAGGAGATCCCACTAATCAATACGGCAGTAAAGTATGCTTTCGTATACGTGTGAAAAGTATCGTGTATATTGAAATTTAATCCCGTTTCTACATTTCTTTCAAGCATCATCTGCAAAGCAAAAAGCTCTGTTTATTACTACTTAATCGAATTAATACAATCTAACTGGATCACATTTGAATTTTGGTCATGAGGAATATTTGTAGTTTCAGTTGATAACAGGAAAAATATTATATATAGTTGGATTGTAAATACGTAATTCCAGGAAAAGGTCTGAATTCTCCCAGAGAAATGTGAACGGATTTGAGCATTGTTAGTTCGCATTTGGTCATTATACATAGAATTTCACAAGTTCATACAAAATACAAAACTCACAAGGGTTGAGCCCCAGGTGCCATCTTACTCTCATATACTAGTCAAGCTGTCTTAATCAGTTTTTTACGCTGGTTACGAACACGTTTTCAATTCTCTGAAAATAAGTCAATGTGATTTTTAATTTTGGTTTTTTATACGAAATTGTATACTTACAATGAATTAGATTATACTGCCTCAAATCTAGATCAACATCAGCTTTCAAGACGGCCTATGTCATTTACATTTTAAATCAGCACGAATAAATCTTTGTCCGATCTGCCAAGTCACTAAACACAGCAGGCAGAATAATTTTAAGACTTGATATCCATCCTCATCATCATTGAAATTTTTTTGACAATTTGCTTGGATAATGCTCCGAACGTACAAGATACACATGGCTAATAAGGCATATGGGTATGGCATTCAAACATTACCAATTATAGCTGTAGTTATTTCGATAAATTCCTCAATTGTATCCATTTACTTATAGTCATTTTGTTATGCTTGTGTTCTTTTACAATATTACTTATCATTGTCTGCCGTTTAATCGGTACTTATTCAATGGTATCTGTCGTGCCTCAAAATCCGATGAATGTGTGGTAAATGATCGTTGGAATTCGAGTTAGTGTATTTGTCTGCGATTAGGAGACATTCCTTTGGTTTTAATCACATTATTATCTGCGCGTGATTCTGATAGATACATACATCGACGGATATAACTTAAAAATATAATCTATTTGGTCGGGGAAATAAGCCAAATTTATTTGGCTTATTTTATAAGAAAATATTTACTTATAAGTAAATATTTTCTTTCGTTGCGTACGCACCAGTTATAGTGACATCATGGGATTTATGAGTGAACACAGTAATTGTTAAACCTACAGATGCTTGTGCACATATCTCGCCGAAAGAGTGTCCTATCCCGATCAAGGCGTCACAACGCATCATTATCATTTGTGTGGAGTGGATGATTTTGATACATTGTCAGTCCAAACGAGATTTTTCTCTAGAAATTTTTACAGAAAGAATTAATAAAAATTTTTCACTCATGCATTTCAGCAGAAGTTTCCTTACGATATGCTGACTGACGCCTTGAATATATGCTCTATTTGCTTGAAAACTTTCATCACTTTTTTTAAAACATTTCATGTGAGTTTTAACGACTAACGACATGTCTCCACGTCTGGAACTAGTGTCAGACTTGAATTCCACGTCTATAAGTTTCATGAAGATATGGAATTAATACCATTAGTAGGTGCTTTGTTTTCCCAATAAGTACTTAATATGCCATAAGTACCAGTTATGGTATGATTTTAGTATTTTCCGATCTTATGCTGTGAATGTGAGACCAATTAACAACTGACAAGGAAACCGCCCGAGGTGCCCAAACCCGTAATCGCATATACCAGTTATTCTGTCCTGATCAGCACTTTTTTCTGGTTAAGAATCTGCTTTGTTTTCTCTGCAGAAACTGTATATATCTCCCATAAAATATTCACCCATCAAGGAATTAAATCGTTATAGTGGTTATAGTGCGGTGGGCAAATTAGACTTGTCACAATTTTTTATGGTTATGAGAGCGCTGACATTACAAAGATTCTATTATTGCTTTAGATATAATAACTTCATCATTTTAAATCTGCACGAGCTCCATCGTGTGAGGAATTTAGGAAATAATTTATTGTCATTCCTATTCCATATTTAAATTAATAGATATCTTCCACCTTTTTCAACCGTAGGGATAAAAGACGTTTCGATAAAAAAGGAAGGCTCCTTTTAATAAAGTTATGTCTGTGCGATGATCCACGAAAATATTTAATTTTTTTGCTTCGATGCTGGTGATCATATGTCACTTGAAATATCGGGGTCTATCAGATTAAACTACGGCTTGGTTCATCGGAAGATTTCAGAATAGAAATAATATTGAATATTGAAGGTCATATTAAAGATCATGCATCATCCTGCATAAATCTTTCTAATTGGTTCATGACTATAAAGCAAACGATTCCTTATTCAAATACCTTTGAATAGTGTATGGATACATAAAATAATTTGGTACTTGATGTGAATGTCTCATTTAACCCCAATTCTGATATACTTTACAAAGAATGGTCTTTAGTTTGAATAATATTTTAGATGAAATGGATTAAATGCTGGGAATTCTATAGCTTTTTGACGTCAAAGTTCCTGGTTTTTGGTAAGATTAAAATTTTATTTTATCAGGTCCCTTAGTTTGCTTACAGCATAAGAGCATATTCTGCTGAGATTTTTCCCATTTTTTGTTTACGTTACATTCATACCTCAGATTACACATGGGGGTAAAAAATCAGCTGATGCTCCACTGCTGCTTGAAACAGAGGCATGAATCTGGCGCAAACATGAAATGCAAAAAATATCAGAGGTAAAGTATAAATATATATGGATTTTTGATTTTTAAACTGACAAGGGAACCGATTTTGGTGCCCCCCCCCCCCTAATCGCAT
>JAHZMX010003934.1:0-20275 GCA_027743895.1 Seira musarum
TAGCGAAGTTGTATGTTTGATCATTTACTTCCGAAATATCTGAATATCTCTGAATCAATATGTGTATGGAATCCATACATATACTATGGATCCATACATATCTATACTATGGATAGTGAAGACTGGATACGTTTAAAACCAACACCGACCGGTATTATTAATGTAACGGATCATCACCACTCCACCCGCTAAATATACAATGAGTTGAACTTTATTTATAGAGTATATTTTGTTTAAATTTTATTTAATTTCACATGAAAGAATAGAACATTTATTCCACTTCACTGTTCCTTCACTAGCTTTTTAATAAGTAACAATAACTTTTTAATCGCAATTATGACAGACAGGATTCTAATTGTCGTCTTTGAATTAAATGTACTTGGGTGAAAGTACAACGTATACGTGGAAGATTCACATTCACAGCGATAAGATAACTTTGCCTTAACCTTAACTTCGGCAAAACCATAAATATAGATAGACATACATATTTGTTAAATAGAATACACTGAATTAATCATTGATGCAGCGCTTTGCGAAGTTGGCAGATGCATACATTTATATAAGTAATTTATATTTTTGTAATTAATTCTGGGTTTCTCTTTCAAAGAAAATTTCAAGTTGATTTACATTAGAGGATCCCTCTCAAAATTCCCATTCGGTGTGTTACGATTTTGATATTGGTGATAACGATTCATAGTTGGAAGAGCGTTGGCGGCACTAAGGAATGAATTTTGGATACTCTGAATAGGCATTTGGGGTAGTTGGTATCTATTTGGGGTCTGGTATCGAACCCTAGGTGGACCAGCTCTGGGAACGTGCATCGGGACTGGAAAGAAGTCAGTAAACTTCAGGTTGTGGTAAAACTCTCTTGGGTACGGCGCCAACAGTGGCCTGTCCGGAGAATCAACTTGCCGTGGTGTATCAGAGTGCACAGACTCTTGTAGCCACCTTTTCAGAGGATTTAAGAATGGTTCCACCTCAGGTCTTTTCTCGTCAGGAAGACTATTTTGAAGCAGCATCAAATTACGAATTTTTGCAATGACTTCAAGTGATTGTTGAGTCGCAACTTGAATTTGCTCAGGGGTAGCAGCTGGATAGCCATTCTCGAGTCGACCTTTCACTTTGATGAAAGTTTGAACCTCCATCTCTTGCGACATCAGGTTGGGGACTCCTTGACCATATTGCTTCTGTCTCTGACTTTCGACCCTGTACTCGGCCCATGCAATTTCCTTTTCTTCCTTGGAAAGCCCTTCGTCAGGACGATTCTCTAGAAGTGAGTCGAACTCTTCATATCCACGAATCCAATCACTGTGTGAAAGAATCAAATCGGCAAGCAGTTTATCCTTGGGAACGGCCATGGCACTTGTGCTTGCGTCAATCTCATCTGCATCATATCGGTATAGCTCATTCACGTCGTCAAATTTGAAATGTCGCTGAATTTGATGTTCATCTACAACACGGGAAGAGAGGGAGAGCTTAGTTATCTGTCGACGCAGGATCTTTTGCTCCATTGTGCCAAGTGCAACGAGCCGATAAATGTAACATGGCTTATCCTGGCCAAATCGGTAGACACGAAAAATGCTCTGCATGTCCTGTGAGGGATTCCAGCTCGCATCAAATATCACCACCCGATTAGCGCCGTAAAGGTTTATTCCAAGACCACCGGCCTTTGTGGAGATCAGGAAGAGCTTGGCTCTGATTTAAACAGCAGTAAATAAATAGAATACCATTTTTTAAATTCAAGAGCTATTAACTTAAATATTTAAAATAACCAAACCTTGAAAGCGTAGACTTTCGGTTAAATTTATCACAATCTCTTTGTCGATCGCTCTGCTTGACGCCTCCATCAATACGAAAGTATTCAATGTTTTTTCTCCATCGACCTTCATTCATTGCTTCATTAAGGGGGAACGTAACAAGCTTATTCTCGGCTTTTTCCTTTTCCTGACCTTCTTTATCCCAGTCGGCCAAAAATTCCTCGATAATGTCCAGACTAGATAGGAACTGGCTGAATACCAATACCCTGTCTCCGATAGCTTCACAAGTTTTTAAGATTTCCTGTAGAACGATTAGCTTTCCACTCAAAGAAACATCGTACATTTCTTCTTTCGACTTGAAAATTGCGCTCCACCACTTATTCGCCATCCAACTACTGTCTGGTAAATCCGATGGGGCTTCAGGATCCAGTCCTTTTGATCTAGTCCTCCTTTGAGAAGCTTTCTTAGTAGAAGAAGTTGGTTTACTGTCATTGCTGCCATCACCAGATGCAACGGAATTCACATCTGTCGACTCATCATCATCAACGACAAAATCCTTGATTGAGTCGTCATCTTCCGTTTCCTCCTCTTCTTCGTCCTTGTTCTTCCTCATGGTCAATGCTATCGGATGTGACCAGACCTTGACCAACTCAGCGTAATATTTTAGTAATTGCCTCCTCTTCTCCACATAATCAGTGTTGCCGATGATATTCTCTAAGTAATATTTGTAAAGCTCTTCTTGCTTCGGCGACAATTTAATGTTTATGATGTACTCGTACTTTGGAGGCAAGTAGGGCGCGAGAATAGAGTAATCACAGCGCACAGAACGCAGTCGTTCTTTAATTTTGTTCTTCTTCTTGGGATCTGCGAGACGTACAAACATGTCGTAGTGGATAATTCCTACTCCCCCTCTCCTCGTCCAAGTTCGCAAATGGTCAATACGGGAGTTTGCCGATGTTTTTGCTTCATAAAGCTTGTGTAGTTTAAGGTCATCCGCCTCCTCTGTCCACTTACGAAATTCTGTAAACCAGTTGGAGACTGTGCCAAGGGGACAGATGATTAAAGCAGTTCTAATTTCGCACGCTGGATTTGTCAGCAAGGTGTGTACAAAGGCGACACTCTGAAATTTTGTAGTTGTTTTTTGTTGTTTTTAGAAGAACATTTTTCAGTTTAAGTTTCAAATATTCTTTCCGATGGCTTACCTGCAAAGTTTTTCCCAGACCCATACAATGAGCTAGAATGCAACCGCCAGGTACTTTATTTTCCTTAATCATTTGAACTGACTCGAAACAGGCATTGTACATGAACTTTATCCCCTCCGCTTGGTGAGGCTTAAGATGCTTGACTATAGTGGGATCAACTTCGACCACAGGTTCCTTAGTCCTGGGATCAACATCCAAAACTAGACGTTCTAGCTTGTCCGTCTGGGGACAAGCTTTATGGATGCCGTTAAACTGTCATTAATAAAACAAAAACGTTAAGTTGAGGCTACAGTCATGAGTTCGATCAAGTATTCCTTTCATAAACTGTTTTTTTTTTAATTTTTAAACTGAACTACCCGTCGATCGTATTAGAACTTACCAGGTTTTGTTTTTCAGTTAGTCTTCTTCTTCGTTCTTCCTCCTCGCGTTCAGCTTCTTTCGTGGACTTTGCTAGCTCTTTAGAGGACATAATTTTCCGAATGTTCTTTCGTCCTTTCTGGGGCGAACCATCATTATCATTGTCAACCTAGAATTACAGTTTAAAACATAAATGAAATAAAATGCTTCCATATTTTCAGTAATTTTTTTTAAAAAGTATGCCATACATCGATTTCTTCAATATCACTATCCTTTTCTGTAGATTTCTTATTATCCGACTCATCAGAATCGTTCGTGACAATCCTTTTGCGCTTTTTCCTAAGAAAGAGCAATATTAACTGAGAATTTGCTACCCCACCCGATTCCATTACTCATAAATGAATTTTTTTAAATGCCCAACTCACCTTGCTTTGGTTTTAACATCGGATGAACTACTAGCCCTCCGTCTCCTTTTGCCTTTCAAGGGTTTCTTCTTGAAATCTGGATCCGTTTCACTAGTTTCAGAATGAATTGATACTATGCTGCAGTCCGAATCTGAGTTAGCCTTATTTTTTCTTTAAAAATAAAATGAATGCATGAGAACATTATCAAATCAAACAAGGGAGCAAGTGAACTATACATACAAAAACTAAGATTTGCAATAGAATTTTTTCGTACTTTCTGTTTTTAGACTTGCTTTTTCTAATGAAATCATCAGAATCAGTATCCGGCTCTTTCCCTGACGACTTTTTCACTTTCTCCAAATCAGAATCGGAATCCAGAAGAATTTCCTTCTTTATCTTCTTTCTTTTTTCCAACTCTGAATCTGATGATGAACGGCATCTTCGTCCCTTTGTTGAACTTCTATTTTTTTCTTTATCCACAGGAGATTCCTTCGTTTGCTTCTTTTTCTTCGTGTCCTCTTCATCCGAGTCGCTGCTAATGAGATCCTTCATGTAATCTTTGTCAGACGAGTCTGGATCAGAGATTCTGATTTGTTTGTACGTTTTCTGATCAAAAACAAAATTTCAATATATTTTATTAAAAACCGATGATCTGTTATAGTAAATCATGTAAACTGAACTAAATTACGCTGTCTCTACTACGCTCTAATTAAAACTAAATAAGTCCTTACTCTCTTTTTCGTAGAATCCTTATCTTTACTTTTTTCTTCTCCGTCTTTGAGTTTCGTAGCCTTTTTCTTTTTACCCGAATCGTCATTCGAAGGCATGTCTAAATCTTCGGATCCACTAACGCCAGACATGTTCATGTCGATATTTCTTTTGGGTAAGCCAAACGGATCTTTCTTGAGACTGCTGACTTCATCAGTGTCATCATCTACAACACAACATAATAGCAGTATATTACAGTTATTTGTTTAAATTCTAAACGGGGACAAAAATTATATATATTTTAACTTTTTGATTTTATGTACCAGTCGAGAGCAACTCCTCCAATGTTTTGTCTTTCTCTGACTTTCGCTTGCGGAGGCGCGTTGTCAACCGTCTTGGCGAATCCTCATCATCAATCTTCTTTTTTCGTTTATTGTATGATACCGTCGATCGCCAGGATGCCTTTTGCCTACGCAAGTGAACGAGTTGGGTTAGAAGAGTAGAATAATGAATTTTGAGAATGAAAGTTTCAAAAGCGTCATATCGAAGTTAACTTACAATTTCTTTAACTCCAGCTTTAGCTTTTTAACTGTGTCGTCCGAATCAGCAGAATCATCCGATTCACTAGATGACGAGGACACATCTAATTTCCCTTTGAGACATTTCTTTTTCATTTTAGTGTAACCATCGAGAACGATGTAGTTTTGCTCCTCTAATTTTTTCAAGATGCTAGTATCCAATCTCGTAATCAAAACATGTGATGCGCCCTCTTTAAGCTTTGGATCGTTCCTCCAATCCTTTATGACGTCTGTCGAACTTCCAATTTTCTTGGAAGATGTGGAGCTTTCATTATCCTCTTCAGACTTTTTCTTCCTCATCGATTTTCGTAAACCTTTTTTATTGTTTTCTGAAGTGGACGGTACATCCGAATCAGAGTCAGATCCTAAAAGGGCGTTCATTGCTTTCCTTTCTTCTTCTCTACGTTTTCGCACATCTTTGTTTAAAGGCTTTTTCGTATTCACATCCGATCCTGTATTTTCTGCGCCTGAACTCTTCATTCCATCATCATCTTTTGAGGTTGAAGTGGGGCGTGGAACAATTGGAGATTCAGTCGTTTCCTTACTTTCAGTTACAGCAACACTTTCCCTTGTATTTCTGGTTAAAACTCCAGAAAGAGTAGAATCGGACTCAGAGTGAAGAGGGTTAAATAATTCCTTGTCGCTTTCGTTCGCGCTTTCTATAGAGTGGACCGTATCGAGAGGCTTGCGCGTCACTTCAGGCTCAACTTTTGTAGTATTTTCAGGTTCGTCGATGACTTTCTCATCCTTATTTAGGTTCCTAGCAGGAGCAGGTAAGTTCTCTATAATTTGTTTCTCCTCATCGGAAACTTCTATAGGGGCAGGGAAGTTCTCTTTAGTTTGTTTCTTCTCTTTTGATACTTTTATAGGATCAGAAGTTGTAGGCACTTGATCTGACTCCACTGAAATGTTATATTTTCGTTTGGTAAGTCTTTTCTTTCCAGTCTCCTTCTTGGAATCGGAATTGCTTTCGTCCGCATCAGAATCTGTAGGTCCAAATTCATCCTGGCTCTGGCCACTGTCATGTTTTTCCTCTTCCACTACTTCGCCATCGGCATTGTTTTCTTTATCACTGACGTTAACTTCTCCAGTAACTGAAGGTTCTACTTCGATCGGAAGAGTGGTTTCTGACGGTTTAGCGTTGGATTGGTTGGATCTTGTCGTTGTACCAGAAGGATCATCGGACACTTGATCTTGCTCAGGTTCACTCTTCACGCATGATATATTGGATCTATCTTTAGAAGATCGATTGTCAGTTCCATTTAGAGCAGTTTCGACGTTTCTAGCCCTGTTGAGCACCTCCTCCAAACCCGCTTCATCAGGTAATAGGAACATGGCCTGTCGAACGCTCTCCCTTTTCACTCCTAATATAAACTGATCCTTGAGACGTTCATCCAAGTTTTCAAAACGACATGATGCAGCAAGCTGTCGTAAAGTTGCTAAATACTCATCGACCGTCTCATCTTCCTGTTGACAGCGTTTCCCGAACTTATAGCGCTCCGTCGCCGTTTTTGGGGCCAGACAAAAATAATTTGTCAATTTATCCCAAATTTCAAACAACATCATGTCACCTACTTCTCTTGGGGCAACCAATCCAGTGAGTAGTTGTAATGTTTTGGTCCCAATACTAGCCAAAAATATATTTTTACACTTCTTCTCGTTCAACTCCAAGTCCAGATCGTTTGCAGCCACGTAAGCCTTGAATGAGACCATCCAGGCGGGGAAACTGTCGACGTCCGGATTAAAACCGGTCAGTACGCCGAGTAAAGGCATTGCGGATCAGTTGCTGGCGTCAGTTGTAATCACTACGACTACGAATATGAATGTACGTCATTACTCATCGGTATTTAAAATTTTAACTGTTTTGATATCGTTTCAATCATAAATGAAAAATCACGAATAACTTTATCGCATGTTCTCTACCAACTAATTTGCAAGAACTTTTTGCTCCGATCAGGCAGGCAAGAGACTCAGCCAGTCGGTCGTCTGATACTTTTCTCGATTATTTTGATCGTATGCCGCCAAGCAGTTTTCTCTACCTTTCTCTCCTCACATCATTACTATCACGTTATGTATAGAATCGAAACGAAATCGAAGAAATACATATAAACATATAAAGTCAAAGATAGAGAATATGCATAGAACAGAACAGAACGTGTGGACCATCATCATAGCCAAGCAAACCAGAAAATTGGGCCAGCAACGTATACTGCAATGTCGTGTCGTGTCCGTCGTCATTGCATTGCCTGTCTAAGGAATGCATAGTCTAGTTTGCTTGTTTGCATCTTTTTCTCATTTTGTTTATATTTCCTCGAGGGCTCGAGAGTCAAATTCATGAAAGTTAAAACCTACCGCATTTTATTATGACTTCAGTCTTTGTTCTGTCCGTATTTACTTCGCAGTATAGGATAGGACCAATAATGCTATGCTAAATATTCTTTGAATTTGTAACGATCAGTGGGTGGCTTGGCTAACATCCTAGCTCACATTTTTATATATTTATTGATATCATAAAGACCTTTGTTTGGACACTAGACACTTCACTAGACCTTAATATATACGTTACTAATCAAATCATAATCACCATCAACATATTAATAAAATGCTACATCATTCAGAAATCTTAATTTATATTCGTATTCGTCATCTCAGTTTCATTTGATATTGCATGGCCTTCTTCAATCCTTCTTCTCTGGATAGCCTCGATCCCATTGGGGACATCACAATTTTCATTGTTCTCCTTTGCAGCCTCGATATTCTTCTCATTGACTTCTTGTATCCTTTGCTCGACACGATCACGCTTCAACTCCTCCGCAAAGCAGTTAACCACCCAAAGACCGTACAGGTGGACAAGCATCGAGAGGATGAAGGGTACATGGGAAAACAGTGGTCTCCCACCAATCAAGTACATGAATAATATGATCAGTTTAAAGACGAAAATTGCACACCGAATGTGGAACCATACCAAGCAAATTCCGGAACTTCGCTGAAAATCAATAAAAATTAGTATTGCGCAGATAGATGAAAACATTAAAAAGAATTTTAAAAATAAGGAATGAGTTGGATACTTACCCGATAAATACCAACGAGAAGCAAGATAAACACAGTGAGGTTGACCGTTGTATAGAACCCAACGAGAGTCAAATTGATGACCTTATGGTTTGTTGCAAATTCTGTAACATAATTTTTAAAATACATTATCTTTGCAGATACAGCAAAATATTTGCCACTTACCTTGTTTTTGGACTGTAGAACCCCCGGAAGCCCACTCGTCTAGTCTGTACGGTTTCATAGTCTCATTTCCACTTCCAGGATTTTCAAAAGGATTCAAAGAGATAATGTTGTATCTCGAGAGCATAAGCACAAACCAAATCAGTCCAAATAAGCCAAATATCTATTTTAAGAATTCAATAAAAAGTTATTTTCCAATTGCGCAGTTTTATATAAATAGTTTTTTCTTACACTAACCATATCAAAAAACGCCACAAACTTGGCCATTGTCGTGAGGGGCACGACATGACATGTTGGGTGGTACTTTTGACTGCATTGCTGGTTTGGGCGTTTTTGATTTTGATCCACTTCTTTCATGTTGGCTAGGTAACTCTAATTCAACTGGGACCTTCTAATCAAGAAAACAAAGATACCTTGAGAACTTGAGACACTTCAATATTGGTTTACAGTCACATTAAGTTAGTTTTTCCAGTTACGTCTAAATCATTTACTGTTATTGGAAAACAGAAAAACCTGAATATCAAATCAAGAAAATCGAAAAATATTGTCTTCTACGATTCGCTGCAACTGTTACGGATTATTTGTCTTTTCTTCATTTCTTACGACATTAAGTCAAATCACATTGCATTTTATCACCAGAACAAAAGCTAACTAATTAAGGAAGAGGAGATAACTATTGGGAAGAGAGTTAGTGCTAATATTAAATAAATACTCGCTGGGATTCATTCCACGTACATTTGACTATTTTGTGACTAGAATTTTAGGGTAGCACATGCTTTGAGGAATGACGCATGTTCAAGAATAGGGATAGAACATGTCTTTTTGAATGTTAAAAGTTAGAATTAGACTCATTTTTATCAGAACAACAGAGAAAAAATGAAAAGACACCCCCACAGGGCCTAAATAACCATGATTTACCTTTTCCAAAATATAATTTACACCTTATTGTCGATATTATTTTACGTGCTGTAAAACAAGCTGAAGATTTTTTTTACAAGAAATAATAAAGTTACAAAATATGTAGTCACAAACAAAATTTATCTAAATATAGAGTTACACCCAAATGGGATCACTCTAAACTATAATTTTTACTCCGTAGATTCTGGTCGATTTAGTTTTGCACATGCAAAATTAAACTAATAAGTACAAATTTTAATCCACCTTAGGGTGTATTGATATAATCTGCACATCAAAATTAGCTAGCGCACGAATCCAAACCAAAACTTCCACTATATTCATATTCTTGTCTTTGATTGTGTGACTTTATGACTATATTTTTTTCATTTAATGTACATCCATAAAAAACTTACATTTTACAACGTTGTTTTTGTGGAAAATAAAATCAGCTCATCCATTCTCACTGAATTTCCTTACCTTTACCCAAAGTATTACATAAAGCCGGTCTCAATAATTAGGGTTGACCTTTCTTTGCGTTATGTATGCGTCATGATAATGATCATAATTACGCTATTGTGATGCAAATTAAATAAATTCTGACTTTACTGTCTCGTCCACAGTAAGTAAATTAGTTGATGCAAACTCATGGTATGTCTTGTTTTGTTAGCTAAAACTACTTAATCTCTTCACAGTGCTTACATGGGTTTTCAACAAAACCTACGAAAATAGATACACATTATATTTTTATGGCCGACTTTGTTTGTGACTTTTGGGATAGGCAGTAAGTAAGTTGGCGTTTACTTTTCACACAATCATTATTTTCAAAATCAATCCAAACTGCTTCAACAATGAAGTCCATGAATAGAAATACATATGCATTCATGTGATGTGATAATATAAAATGAAAACTATGCACCTAAAATTAGATGAATTAATGGTATTTTCCCCTAAATTAGTACTTTACTCTTGCTCGATAGGGCAAATTTTGAATTTAAACGTTTGGAATGATCCGTTTCATACTCTTGTTCTTCAGTAAATTTAGAAAACTGGACATTTTTTCTAAATCAAAATGTTTCATCCTTGTTTCAAATTAATATCAACGGAACATGCTGCAAAGTTTGTCGCATTTTGCGATTTGGTCAGTAAATTGAAATTGAAACCATCTTTTTTTTGTTATTAGTTAACTTAAATTTATTTTGTGATATTTTTTCAAGATATTCGGACTGGTCGGCATATTCTGGTTTATCTTCATCCTAGAAGGTTACGGCTTAATCGATAGGGATGAGTTATATGATTACATCTACGAATCCGACGGTTTCCTTCCACCAGCAAGGATTCGCGTGATAAATGTGACGACGCCAACGCGAATTTTAAACCCGTCTCCAACAGTAGCAAGTATATTAAATAACCTTACAAATTCAACTCCTCCCACTCCACATGTGGAAAATTCCAGTAATAGCAACATCACCACAATCCAATACTTTTCTATTTTCACTGTGTCGCCAAATGGTAAGTCGATTTTTTTTTGAATTTTTTGCAAAACAATTTATTTTTCTACAGGAAGAACGTCGTTAGGAAGCTCTACAAATAAATTGTTTTGCATTTTAAATGAAGGGATCGAAATTGATGGAGAGCTGGGCAACATTTGCCTTTCTGGATTCTACACGGCTATAAACATAGCTCTATTCGTCCTCTTGTTAAATGCAATCAATAAAGTTGACAACCACTTATACTATTTGTATTTTACATTGTATCCACCAATTTCAATGTAATTTGTTTGACTGAACTGAAGTTATGTTCTTTATTTTTTGCAGAGGTGCATAATCAAACTAACGATCTGGTTCTGGATTCGAGTTTTCATTCTCCTCCTTAAATTCGTTTTGTACACGACCTACCTCGCCCTGGGCCTATCAATTTTGTCGCAATCGCCCCATTCCATCTTTATGCTTGTCCACTTGTACGGTCTGTGGATAGTGGGAACGCTAATTAAGGAGATCAAAGAGGAGCGGAGGAGGGCCTCCTTGGCTCCGGTAACAATTTCGGCGATGAATGTAACCGAAACTAGCACAGAAAATAAAGCTTCATAAAATATTGCATATCCTATGCAATCAACAAAATCAACCAAACTTTCTTTTGTGTTCTGCTCTTTTCTCCTCTTTTATAAATTGCCTGTCACCTTCACGCTTGAGAAACTTTCATATTCATATTTTTGTATTCCACTTTTTTCTTGTAGGCACGACATGCCAACATGAGTTATTGACTGCGGATAACAATGCAAAAATTGAGACATTTGCATTTTTATTTGTATGCTTCATTGGTGGTGAATGAAATAGCTCAATATGAAAAACATTTCCTATTTCCCCTCATTTATCATGACCTTCTATCGTATACTGAATCATAAAGGGTGTGCGTGAAATTTTACTGTTCTTAACAAATGGCAAATATTTGATGTTGATCAATATCTCGTCTCTCCAAATAAACATAATGACAAGCGGTAAAGAAAGCTTCGCACGAAAATGTTTGCGATTTTTAAGTCGTAGAAAAAGCATAACATTTTAGGTTGGAATGTAATTCTGGACTCATTAGAAAACTTTTTTTTCCTAATCCAATCTACCTATTTTAATCAACACAATGTCCAGTCTATTGAGGTGCAACTTTATTTCTTGTCAACGTGGCTGAAATGACTACATAAGTGGATAACCACTTTAAGTACTGTTGAATTAATGACATATTTGTTAGTATTCCTGAACGTTTTTCACTTCAAAATTTCAATTCTTCGTGACGTGTTTTCCAAGAAAATTATTATTCTTTTCATCTTCAACTAACGAGGTATGTGTATTGTGCTTGACAATTGAGGATATGAGCCTGTCAAAGGACGTATCAAGCTACTTACTCATAACGTTTCTTCGATTGTATAGCAATCATCACCACTGCTGAACAGATAAAAATAAGTAGCGGAACAAAATAAACGCAAAGGTAAGGCCGTTGAATTCATTCAATTGGTTTCACTTTTTTCCAAAACTTGCTTACAATTAGTTCACATGCATATAAAATATGTAGGAAAACTGAATTTTTATAAGGTTTCGATCAAATCCAAGTATTGCTTATCCATCAAACAGTCATCAAAATTACCAGGACCAGAGCATGAAATCCAAGTTAAGTAGTTAGTGTGAAGTTGAAAGAAGTGCTGCATGAAAAAGATATAGATTTGCATTGATAAATTTGGCAATTATAACTTGGACAGACGGATGTATGTTAGAAAACCAATATTTTCGAATGTATTCATCACATTACTTGACATGCATGATGCTAAATCGAAGAGGTGAGTAAATTTTTGGCCATTTTATTCTACGTAGAAAAAATATGCATGTGTCAACTTCAAAACCTCAAGCCCTTTTAGTTGTGCTGTATTGAAGACAAGGCAGTCGAAAAGAGTGACAATTGAAAGGAATTGGTCTCAGAATGCCCCAATTATCTTTTTTTATTCAAAATCATTTAAGTTTGCAATTAATTTATTTTTTGACTTTACACATATAATTTCCCGTAATTCGTCGATCCGATAGTTTGTTTACTACCTAAGTACTTATGTACTACAGCTAGTAGTAATTCTTCATTCACTTTTTCTTCTCCCTTTTTTCATGATCAAATAAATAGTATTATGCAAAGAATACGCATTTTTATTGGCGATGACGATAACGGAACAAAATGCTATAACCTAATTTTTTCTTGTCTGGGTCTCCAACCAAAATTGGCCACGATGTGTCATAATCGTGTCAGGAAGATTCACATGAATAGTAAAATAATATAGTTTTCATATCATATTGAGTTAACACTTTCATACCATCAGAAAAGGAAGAAGAATGTTTTCGATGTGTTATAACTTATGTAACCTTAACATGTCAAAAAGCTTGAAAAGGGGGTCTGGCCTGGCCTGAGTCTAAAGACTTCTTTATCTTGGGCTGGTGGCGACTACAGTGACAATATGCATATTTTCGTCAGGATAGTATAATGGCGGGGCTAATGGAGGAGGTGGAGTGTTTGTGTTGAGGAAAGCGATTTACATAATCCAATATCCACGCAAAAAATGTCAATAAATGTATGGAACAAGTACATGAAAAAATAACAAAGGTAGAGGATGGAACACTGTGTTTGTATCGGTACATGGAAATTTGCAACAAAAATATGATGAACAAATAAGTTTAGAGACCGATGGCGATAACAGGTATGAAGAATTTTGGAAAATTTAGATTTCAATCGCGCTTTTGATAAGTCCATTTTCTTGGCTTCTGACGAAAAATGTAAGCTAGTTTAAAAGGCGGTTTTTGTATGATGATGATAGCACAATACAACAATAATGGACAAAAATCAACAAAGGATTGACCGAATAATGATAAACAATTTTTACAACTATTATTAATAATCGTGAGTACTTTCTATTCTTCTGCATTTTACATGAATACAGACAGACACAGCATTGTAAAGAGAAAGCAATGAACAGAGTGTCTAAGTTTGTACATATGAACACTAATGTTTGTACAAGGAAAGATTTACTATGAATTAATTAGTTAACATATAATTAGCCGTTTTTAGATTATAATTTGTTTATTACTCATAAGTCTTCAGAGAACATGTAAATATTATCCGATCAGTCTTAAGTAATTGTCTATGACATGACTAATAATAATTTAATTAAATATAAAATTTAACTATTCAATGAATGAACTCTGGTGTCACAAAAAGATTGGATTCACAAAGTTCTAGCTTTTCCTTGAATGCACATGTGAAGGAACCCCCAGGACGAACGCACAAAAATAAAAATCGTTGCAAATGTCCTTGTTTTTAGTCAATTAAAACATTACCAATTACGTTTTGAGGTTTTTGTTCTGATCGCCTATATTCTCAATCTCACCCATCTTTTATTTTTGGCGAATGTGGTGAGGTAAGACAATAATTGCAAAAATACCAAAGTTAATGTTGAAACAAGGATAAATGAGTTTTAAATATTTCGTAATTTGTTTATTCCTGCTTCATACAGGCCTTCAAGTGCTAACCATATAAAACAAATTCGGACTATTTATATTTCCAACTCATGGGAACCTTTCCTTGTCCATGATAGTGAAATACCATAAAAAAGTATACAATACAAACTGCGAACAACGACCGGACAAAATTATGGGAATACAGTATATATATATTATGTTGAATTGAATTAAGTTCGTGATGATCATGAATACGATTACTATCACACATTCCCTCCCTTCCACTTGAGAACTATCAAACAAAAAATGGACAACGAACTCGAAAATCAAGCCAAGCCACATGAAAAGGGCTGCATACCCACAAACTTTTTTTTCTTTATAATTCCCATCCAAAATAATAATCAAATTATGTACCTATTTCATGATGAAGTTACATATTTTTCTATGACGTTGTTGAGGACGATGTGTCTATTACATTTCTACAATTACAACTCTACAACCACCATTGTAATAATGTTATTTCGGCCCGCATTATTACAGAGTTTGAGACGGTATGTTGGCCAAGGTTGCTATTTTCTACCGCAAATATTCTTTTTCGGTTTGAAATATAAAAAAATAGACAAGCCTGTACAGACAAGACAGTAATGTATTACTCGCTTCAAGTGGCCTGGCCTGACCGACCATTTGCGTTTCATTATACAACTACAAACACGAGCCAATTCATTGGAATTGAAACCTGCAAACATTCGCAATTACAATTCATATTTTGAGAAAGCTAAGGTAAAACTTCCTCTACGACTTACCCACGTTTAGAAAGCTGCACACTTGTACGAAAAAATAGGGTGATGGGTTGGATGGATGCTCTTATTATGCCTCATGTTCTGAAAAAATAACAATTTTTTATTCAAGTGTCTTGTGGATTAACGAAACGAAAAGCCTAGCCAGGACAGCGCACTTTACCATTTCATTTTTTTTTTTTTCAAAAAGGATCAGAATGCCGTAGTCAGTCCAGTCAAGTCCGTGGTGCGAGGGCGAGTAGTGGAGATGACAACGATGGCTCATCAAAACTTTGAGTTTTGGAGCGTTCTACATAAAATTGGAAGCGTTCTAAATGACGAAAACCTCCCCTACTTTCTCCTGTCAAGGAACTGGATACTCTAGTGACATGGGTGTTTGCATGGGAAAAGGTGTGATAATCTAAACTAATTACCAAAAGAAGTTTTAATTTTAAAGTGAAAAGTTTCTAAAGTGTGATTTGTGTGTTGTGATTTCTGGTTCCAGAAACTACGCTCACATCCTCAGACCTCGATCCAGACGGAAGATTCATCCCAACAATGACGTCGGAAGAGCAAGATGAAAACGCTTTAGGATCTTTGAGTAATTCAAACCACTCAGAGAAGACAGATTTGCCTGATCCGCCAAGAGTTCCTATCATTTTCGTTTTAGGAGGTCCCGGCTCCGGAAAAATTACTCATTGCGACAGACTCGTCCAAGAGAGACCTGGAACTGTGCACATTAACATGACTGACTTAATCCAGCAACACATTGTCGGAAATGGTATGATGAGCGAGAGTAGCAATAGCAATGGTGAGCTTTTATTTTCGCGAAAGAATTTGAAATCGTTTTTGTGTCGGTATCCACCGAAACCGTTTTCAGTTGTTTTTTTTCCTTTTTGCAAAAATTTGCAGCAGTATGCAAAAATTTTTTTGAGGGAAAAGAGGCGTGGAAACGGTAATCAAGAATGGAGCACATTGTAGTTAATGCATCTTCAACCTTGATCTATTCATGTCAGTAAAAAAAGAATAGCAGAGAATGATATACATACACATTTTTTGATTCCGATTGCACGTTATCGTAATTGCGTGCTGATGAAATAATGTACAAAATATTGCTGCAGATAGTATGACAAAAAGGGAAGGCACATAATTTTCGTGTGCCATGTCCATGGGAAATTGTAGGACAATTTGTTTCTCTTGGGTGGAAGGTTCTAATATGAATGAGCTTCTATCACTTTCAGCTTAACTGAAAAGTAGGTGAAGTGAATAGAAAAGTATTTTGTGGTTGTAGTTGCGACAGTTGCGTGGCATTGCAGTATCTCACGTAATATTATTTTGAAAAAAAAGAATGGGGCAACATGAGACGAAACGAAAAAAAGGAAACGGCGACATAAGAAGGAAGCTTTGTTAGAACCAAGTATACGTATGTATGATGTGTGGTGAATTCCTGGATAAAATGGACAGAAGAAAATGTTTCTAAATTGTTTAAACAGGTCTTCAGGATTTTGGACAAATCACGAGTACGAGTCTTATTCAAATGTTGCAAATGGAGATGAAGCTGGCCACATCCTCTATGAACGTAAAAAATGGATTCATCATTAGCGGATATCCTAGATCCATGCGTGATGTGGTGGAATATGAGAGGAAAATTAATAGAGTGGATCGCGTGATATTATTAAATTGGCACCTGAAAATACTCGAAAAACAAATTGAATACGGTTCCCAGCTTGGGGACACTGTCCTTCAGTTAGCGAGAATGGAACTGAAAAATTATTCAAAACATGTTTTACCAGTGGCCGAGTATTTTGATCAGCTCAAAAAACTTTCAGTGGTGGATGGAGAGAGACAGCCTCCTGAAGTTTATCAGGATTTTTTGAAGCAAGTTGATAGTGTATTGAATGACCCCAAAGGCGGCGAGCAACCCACGTATAGGCCACCACCACCTCAACAGCAGCAGACCCCGCTGGCACAACAAAATGACAAAATAAATAGGAATGCGGCGATACCTGTTCCTGCCGTTAATTCAATGCCCTTGAAGGTTCCCCAAAAAAGTAAAAACGAGCCAAATAATCCACTGAGGTTGATGGTAATTTGGGTTATCGGTAAGAGATGTTTTTTTAAAAAGATGTCATTGTTAAGAAAGAAAAAATGTGCAAAAATTTTCCTTAAAATGTTTAGGAGGACCTGGCTCCAATAAGTCCCTCCTATCCTCAACGTATTCCCAACTGAACCAGAAGCTTTCCACAAACGTGAAATGCTCATGGCTCAGCATAGGTCGCGAACTTCGTGGTCTATTCAGCCTCCCCGATGGTGACAATGGTTACAACATGGACAAACTGGAAAAGGCCAAAGCAAAACTCCTCCAGGGGGAACTAGCACCCCTTGAGATTGTCATGGAAATCATTAAGCGAAAAATGGAAGAGGTCATGGTACTTCATCAAAATGAGAAAACCATTCAAAATGTGTTAATTATAGACGGGTTTCCCCGTAGTCTTCAGCAACTTAAGTCGTTCGAAGAGAAGGTAAAGAAGTAAAAAACAAAAATAAACTAAAATAAAAGTTTTCAAAAAATGGCTCTAAAAAGTTATAATTTTTGTTCCACATAGTTTCCGTCTTCTAAACTCATCCGTCCTCCACCCTGTGTGCTAATAGACTGCACAGAAGTCGAACTGGGAAGAAGTTTGGGCCAGCGGTCCATAAAGCTCCAGAGTCTTAATGATCCCCTCCATAAAGACTTGTTTTCGCAGCAAGTGATCAAAAAGCAATTAGAGATATACCGTACAGTCACATTACCCACATTGAAGGTGCTTGATGATCAAGAACGGTTAACCATTATTGATGGCGACATTGAGGATAAGAGTCAAATTGTTCAAGATTTTAATTTAGTTATGAACTCCCTTATTTCCAATAAGAGTAAATTGGGCGTTGAAAAAACAGTGAGGAAACCAAGTACCGACACTTTAAAAGGTTGAAATTCAATTTGAATTATTTACATTTTATGCTTGGGACATGTTTGGACACGTTTTCTGCGAGGCTTTCATGTGTGCTTGCTAAAGTTTTGACCGTAGATTGTATGATTTCATGTAAACAACATGAAAATCATGTAAGTTTCGGCCTTTTTTGCACTACTGGGTATGAGAATTTAGTCTCTGAAAAGTAGCAAAGTGAAAGGTCGTAGAAGGTCAAGTACCTATTTTTAATTCGACATGACATTTTAATAAAAATGAGTGGATCAAGGAGAGCATATTGAAATGAGGTTTTGGAATGCTCTTGGGTGTGGGGTTATTCCCCCTGCTAGGGGGCAGGGGGAATAAGGGGCAGCACATTAAGAATCATGAAAATATACATTTAGAGCCGGTAACCTGCCCAGAAGAAGCTGGTTGCCGGAAGACATGTAAAAGTGAGAGTGCTTTATTAGACCATCGATGGAGATACCAACATTTTATGCTTGCGACATGTTTGGACTTTGGACACGTTTTCTGCGAGGCTTTCATGTGTGCTTGCTAAAGTTTTGACCGTAGATTGTATGATTTCATGCAAACAACATGAAAATCGTGTAAGTTTCGACCTTTTGCACTACTGGGTATGAGAATTTTCTCTGAAAAGTAGCAAAGTACCTATTTTTAATTCGACATGACATTTTAATAAAAATGAGTGGATCAAGGAGAGCATATTGAAATGAGGTTTTGGAATGCTCTTTTAAAGGGTGTGGGGGCAGCACATTAAGAATCATGAAAAAATACATTTAGGGGCGGTAACCTACCCAGAAGAAGCTGGTTGCCGGAAGACATGTAAAAGTGAGAGTGCTTTATTAGACCATCGATGGAGATACCATCATAAACACAAAAGTAAGTATACTTGTAAATTAGCTGAACAGTTTTACTAATTAAATTATGTAACTAATTGTTACAATTATATGAGTTTGTTGTTTGTGTGTTTAGTTTTACAACTAATGAAAACCTACGCGACCCCAACATCGTGTGGGAGAGTTTTGAACGCTCGATGGTAATGGGAGAAGATGAAACCGTGGATCTAACTAAAATATGACTTTTTTACTCCATTATTCTATCTTTTTCATTAAGAGTGAAATTGAGTACATTGAGTCCCAACCCAAGACGTACTGGATAAAGAAATGATGAAAAGGAACAAAACGTGCGGGTCGGTAATAGTCGGTATATAACACCTCGATCAACAAATGTCATTTTGCCTAAGAAAATAAAGGCGGATGATGAACGTGAGAATGATAGGTGTTAGGTTGAGCCATGAACTGTAGTGAGAATTCTCTGTAAAACATTAGCCGTAACGCTCAAATAAAACGTGTTCAAGTTTTTGTCGCAATATAATTTTGTAAACGGTACTTACTTCTAATTGCTAACGTACTTTAATTTCTCTTTCTTTTTATTTAAGGTATGTACTTGGAGATCGACAACCAGTGAATCGATCAACTTTGCAAATATCGTGAGTCTGTTAAATTTCTTCTTCTGTCTCCGTCTCCTGTGACTTCTCCTTTTGTAGACTATACATATGTCCATTGGAATTACAATCATCGTCCAATCTGTCGCCAGTAAATTCAATTATAAGATATGCGTAATCATAATCGATTTTATTTATTACGTCTAAAATAAAGCCATATTTTGATCAGATTAATTCAATTGAAGTTATTACGTAACCACTTAACTCTGAGGTATACTTAGGCATAAATAATAAGTAGATAAGTGGATTTTAATATTTAAGATGGATTGATTGTGTCATGTCATGTCATGTGTAGCTGATAAAATGCACGTGTTTACGTGCAAATTTTTATGAGTGCCATTTTAAGCACGTCCTGTAATAATTCAAGTACATATTTTCTTGAAATGTAAACTAATGTTTATAAGAAAGAAAATAAATTTATTTTTATTTTCATGTTGCAACCAAACGAAAGAAAAGATGAGATTTTTGTGTTTCATTTGAACTCTGAAATACATATAGGTCTAAATACACACATATAGGTAGTTTTCAATGTTTTGTTGTTCAATTGTTCATTATTACATCGAAAGACCATTATATATTTCAGACATCATGAATTAAAGTTCATTGTCCCATATAAGACACTTTCAGTCAGTCTTCATCCCCAATAATAGAAGCGACATTTAGGGGTAAAATGAGACGATTAAATAAACAATATGTACATCTTCGAGATTTCATGAGTAGCTCTAGTACGGACCCAAATACACATGAGTAAGGAGAAAGATTATTTCATTTTTGCTATCAAAACATTTAAACTACATAGTATTTTACATCGATTCTAAAGAAAAGATGCACATACCCATGAAACATGCATCATCCTAAGGACGTCGTTTTTAGCTCCTGTGATGGAGGTTATGGATGATCCACGCATGGATGT
>JAHZMX010003935.1:0-11185 GCA_027743895.1 Seira musarum
CGAAAAGAACACACCTGGTAAATAGGCGTTTATTATAATTCATTCGTATCAATGGAAATTAAAACGCTGAAGAGATTGCTAGAATGCACCCACCTTGGTAATTTCAAAATTTCAAATCATGAAAATGTAAAATATTTAAGATTATAATTTTTTTGTGCACTTAATTTTTGTTTGTTTGTTTTGTTTTTGTTTTTTTTTTGACGCTTGTTTCAAACTTTTTGTTTGATGAACCAAACGTCATGAGATGAGACGTAGTACTTTAGACAATTTCACTCATCAATGTCCACCCGATGATACATTTGGAAATAGTACCTGAATTTGTTCTTTATTGTCATTTTCAATTCAATTGATAAAATGCACTGTATTGTATCGATGTAGATAATTTAGTTTTAAGGAAATACAGACCACTTAACAATCAAACGAATTTTAACAATTTTAATCGAAAATAGCGAAGATTGGTTCCGTACTCCATGCTATAGTACAAAATGGTCTGCCACATTCTTTTTTAAACCAAACACACAACAGTTTTTATACTAACTACTTATGTGTATATTGCGTATTGCATCACATTCGTAAGTGCAACTTCTATGTTTAATATGCCGCTGTTCTTTCTCCCATGAGGTGAGTCTTGAGTCTTGACATGTGACATTATTAAGAGGGCTATCATTGCCTTATCTTCACATTTCATTCAAAGTTTTCACTTTATCCTGCATTAAAAAATAATAGCCTTCTCGGATGGTTCGTGATGATTATGCACGAACGGAGAGTGAGAGAGTATGGAGATAGAGAACAGAATGAAGATGAACTAAGTACATTCTTTGTCTCCTCTGCATTTGTGGTTGAAGTTTTACAAATGCGACTGTTATGTTGTGTTGACAATTTTCTTTTTTTTTCTACCTGAGTTGATGCAGTGGCATCATAAATGAATAAAACTGGAACATTTCCAGTTTCCACATCTCCAAAACGAATTGAGTGGGACAGGCTGACACTTTCTATTTCGTTTCATTTCATAAAATGAATAATTGGACAAAAGCGCAGCTGGAGGCGAATTTACCATATTTTATTTTGGATGGCAATGGTCTGTTATAAATGTTTGATGTACTTCGTGATCCTTCCATCTGCGTTGAGCAATTCTACTCTCATTTTGTGAGGGTATAAGCTGTTGTGCCAGAGTCGCTTTGAGATGTGTCATGACTTGACATGATGACATGACACGACTTAAGCTAATTTGTTTAAATTTAATTGTTTCCGTTTTTACTTATTCCCGGTTCTGATTGTATACTGCGTTACTCCATAAGATATGACAGTTTGCATTAGATTCATTATTAATCAACGTTTGAACGAAAATGTGAAAGGGAACGAAACAGTAAGTAGTCCGAAAATATTTTTTACAAGAAATAACATTTTCCATTAGGGTTTTTTGCTATTAGTACAACATCTAATCATCTAAATCTATTGTGCTGAACGAATAAATATTTTCTGATGCAAATATTTACTGAATTAGCACGAACTTTTCAATTTATCGTATTACGCCGTAAAATCGTACAATATTTTAAATACAGATTAGTGATGCTACTAAATTCTGTCATAATTTTAATTGTTTCTGTCCAATTCCTTCAATTACCACATTTAATTGTTCTTAATTCGCCGTGCATATATAAAAATGATCATAAGTACCAATTCAAATACTAATGACGAACCCAATCTCTGATGGATTCTGTTGATTGGAGAGCCAGGGACGTGTGTACCTACCTAGGTATCCAACAAATGTCTTCTAAAAATTGTGCTAAAAACATTGTATGTTGAGTTGTGAAAAGGAGGCTCTTGGGTGGTTTTTCTACAGATCAAACAAGTTTAATGAAGGCAATTACAAATTGCAATTCAAACTTCAATTCATTGTATAAGACGTAAAGACGTGGTCGAGTTGTCATTAGAATTGAACAGAATATTATGACGTATGAGTGTTTCTCAGATATCAGATATAAAATACGTATTGCTGCTCTACCGATGCCGATGAGAGTTGACATCGATAAATGACATGAATGTTACTTTTTCCAGGACAAGGAAGATTTGTACGTGAGCCTGAGCGCATCCGTCCGTCATTTCGCTCGCGCAGTGGGTCATCTCCTCGTCTACTGCCACTGGCACTCTTTCTCAGTCTTGTTCGACGACTCGCCATCCATAATTGACACTCAGGGTACGTGGGAAGAAGTTTTAAGTCAAATGACTACACGTCTACCCCCAATATCCGACCCTTCCTCTTCGGGGAAGACGAGCGCTTCTCGTAAATCTAGTGGGGCCGTACCCGCTGCCGCAGACACTGCCGAAGACAAGAGCTCTAATTTCACTGATTACGATTACGATAACGGTGGTGGAGGTGGACCATTCGATGAGGGAGAGTATCCCGATCCCATACTCCATCCAAATTATTTGACCATCAAAACGAGGGATCCCCTCTCAGCATTCAGGGCTCTTTCAGAATTGACAAAGGCTACACAAGGAGTCATTGTTCTGCTCTGTTCAGAGAATTCAGCGAGACAAGTCTTCCACGCAGCAAAGAGGCTGAGGATGCTCAATGGCGACTATGTCTTCATCATGGTCGGACAATACAACGAGGTAAGCACATTTTTTTTACTCAGGTGGAATTTCAATCAATTGCAACTCAAAACTTATTTAAAATGATATATTTCCTCAGTTTGAAAGCGCCCCTGACTGGATTCCCAGTGGTGTCCTTGCCCTTCGCAGCCCCCGAAAGGCACCAATCGGGAAGTCCCTCATGAAGACAACTGGAAAGCTTCTGGCTTCTGCTGTCACTACAATCAAGGACGAGCCTGCACCCCTCCCCCAAAATCCAAATGGAGGGAGTAATAGCGGAGGTGGAGGAAACAATAATAATAATGGTGACTTTTACAATGGGCCAAGTGGTGGTGTGTTCAGCGGCTTCACAAAGCATGAGCTCAGTCGATTGGGGCCAATTAACAAGTTTACACCGGGAGGAGGTGGCAGTAGTAGTAGCTCCCTTGGGCTCAATCCATTCCTGCTCCCACCGTCGTCGCCCTCAAATAATGGAAGGAGGCTGATATCTTCCCTTTTTGGGGAGAGCGAAACGTCGAGCCCCACTGAACCTCCGCCACCGACAACGTTCCTCACTTTGTTGGAGAACCTCTCCAATATCTCGTGCTGGGAGGGAGAGAACATCAACAGAAAAATTTTGTCTATGGCCATTACAAGGTAAACACAAGTCAAACTCTACCAGTTCTTTTGAGTGTGAGCCAACAAAAAAAGTTTTTTTTATTGCTTTGATGACTCAATGCAATGGGCTTGGATGAAAAAAGAAAGGAAAATCGATTTCGAGAGGGAAAGAATCACAAAACCTCTGTATTTAACTTTGTTGTTACCTTTTTCGTGATTGCGATCGTTCGAGATCATCCTATCCACTTTCTCTTGTGGTAGAAGTTGTTGAGTTGTAGTGAACTAAATCATATCTTACAATACTTTAAATATCCGTTTGGAAAAAGCTTTTTCTCCACGATAGCACCATTAAAGCAATGTTTCGCCGAATCCAATTGTACTTGTACCCGTTCTCAATAGTAACATGCCCCTAATCTGATAGTGTATCACAATTGCGATGTTCCGATTTTTAATAGCGTAGGTTTCAAACTTACAGCCAGATTTGACAGATCGAAAAATTCTAATGGTCAAGTGCGAATCCGTTACAACCTATAATATTACTAACAGGGTATATTTAGTTTTCTAAATAAGTTTAATGCGTGTACATGATGTGTGTTAATCTTTTTTAGTAAAGCTCGTGCGGTCTTTTGCTTGATACTAACGTTTGTTCAAGTTTTTATGATTTTAGTTCGTTTTTTTTGTGTTTGTTTAGTATTAAGCATAGACTCACAATTCAAATAAGAAATGAAAATGATACGAAATGAAACAGTGTAGAATAAGCGAATAGAGCGATTTTATGTCCTAATTTCAACAACTACTAGGGATATGAAATGACCATTCTTTTACTCGCCACAAATAGCAGAGTGTACAACATATCGAACCGATAGTTGACTCGTTCATTTTCTGCATTTGTCATTTACAAGGGCTCTCCAGAGAATTACATCTTGTATTCCTGTCATCATTCCACCACCACCGAACCTGCTTGTGCCACACTCGACAGTACGAAATTATCGCAATCATGATCATCGTTTGCGTTTCATTTTGTATTGCGGTACATACAATAGTTAGTAGGAAATACATAATTCTGGAGTCTGGAGTATGTACGGGTCACAACTTTCTCTCAGATAATATTACGGTTTTTTTCACTGAGCTAAAGCATTAAAATGGGGATAGCGATTGGATGGGAGGGGGCATTTCTAGACTTCTGCATGTATCCCTCATGAACAAGATCATTATCATTTTTGTTGTCTGCTCGCCGACAAAAAAGCTAATAGTTGCTGTTGTTGTTGGTGGGAAAGGAAAATGATGGTTGCTCTTTACTCTGGGAGTATTGGGAGGTGTGGCGGTTGGTAAAAACGATCATGCATGAGAGACGTGACTCTTGAATTGAGTTGACTAATCGTAAGTAAGCAAATGAAAAAATATGCACTTACTAATGAACTGGAGTGGACAGGACTGGAGAAAATCCCACTGGACATCAAAATTGAAGTGTCAATTGTTCGCATATATTACGTTGTTGTGTCATTGGTAATTCCGTTAATTCGTTGATAATTCCGGTATTCTAATTCTGAAAGGCTTGCACTCATGTTGACGCCATAATAACTTGTTATCATATTCACAATACGTACAATGCAATGGATTCAGGCATTCATGCGATTTGTGACGACGACTTTACTAATAGAGCTGGATTCTAAATGGATTCGGATGAAAGCAGATGCCAGCTGCTCATCAGATTTTGCTCAGAATTTTTTATTAGAAAGATCAACCTCCTAAAAATCGCATGTCTGAATAAAAAAACCCCTAGCTAAAGTTAAAGACGTTTTCCATAAATGTCAGAGACCGAAACGTGGTCTTGCGGTAATAGCTGACAGTCAATCAAAATGTAGACACTGCATCGAACCTTACATGCTGTGCTAGTTTTTTTACTAAAGGTACAAAATGTCTCATCGTGTAGGTGGGCATGGTGTACTTGTTTATAAAGAAAATTGCATAATCCCATTCATCCTTCATTTGTACACTTTCACTTCACATCAATCCCATGCTCATTCCATTTTCAATATTGTATTGACGCGTAAAGGTACTGATGGTATTTTGCGGCTTCTCCGCTCCATTCAGAAAACTCATCCAATTGGGGTGTAGTGAAGCTTAACATTCTTTCCACCTTTCCTTCTTCGACTTTCATGTACCTAATAAAGGTTGCCTTTCTTGTTGTAGTTAAAAGTTGAAAAAGAAAGTTTTTTATTGCATACTAGAGGCATCCTCTAAAAAGGACTAAAAAAGAAATTCTAGTTTTTTTTTTGCTGTTAGCAATTGCCTGATGCTGTGAAGAATTGCAATGCAATGATAATACTAATACATAATAATAGCACTGCGCTGTTGTGCTTCTATTTTTCATACCTCCGCCGGGTTTCAGATTTGGATTTGTTGTTCCATTTGTATTATTATGGACTATGGTTGAATGTTAGAGGTGATGCTGTTGTCGATAGTCGTAAGTGCAATGGCAAATCTTCAGGAGAAGTAAAAAGTTTCCTTCGAAGTTGTGAGCATAAAGTGAGCCGAATTGCCCTGAGAATGATTAGTTTTCTTAGAATCGAAGCAATTCAAAAAAAAAGTTCCTCGTAGTTTTATTGGCTATTGACGCGTGAAAATGCCGTAAAACCTCTATTTAACACCTCTTTCGACCACGATGAACAAGTCACACCAAATTCTATAAAGGATTTAGAGAACTATGTTTTTACGTTTGAAAAAATGACTAGTGAAATGTTTAAGAAATCAAGATTTCAGATATTTAAAATATGAATGTTTCCAGCAATGACAGATTTATCTGACACCCTCAAATTCTAAAAAAATTCCGGTACGCGGAAGCCAAATCGGAACGAAATAGATTAAAGTAAAAACTTTGCAAATGCGATTCCCGACCACCCATTCTAATTCCTAAATGTTTTTGCTTATTACCCAAGTATGCCATGCGGAATGCGTGTAATGATACTTTGTTACTCCATTGTGGCATGATAACTTTCTCAATAATAATCTTGTTTTATTTTTCAGAGAGCTACGTTCACAAATGAGCCAACTCTCAATGTCAACATCAGGCTCAACTCTACCAGTAATGACATTTGACATTTTAAATCTCGTCCGCAAGCCACTTGAACCTTCCTCATCCTCCATCAGTCCAGGTTCTGGCTCAGGCTCTGGAAGTGGTAATGGTCATGGCTACATCCCTCCCCATTCGTCTTCAAAGCCTCCACTTGAAAGGGAGTGGCGGAAAGTGGGTAACGTGTCGCCTGGGAAAGCTCAAGTTCAGTTGGAGACGATACGTTGGCCAGGGGGCGGTATCTTTGGTCCGGGAGAGCGACCGTCGAAGGCTTACAGGGTGGTCACAATCGTCAGTCCTCCGTTCGTAATGGAGACTGAAGCTGAGGACAATCGGACTTGCGTGAAAGGTCTTCCTTGCCTGAAAGTTCGGACCAAGAATAAGGTACGGTAAATGCCTTGCTTCATATGAAATGAAAGTACATCAAAAAGTGCCAGTCTGAATTCCATCAAAAAATTCCATTAAAAAAAATCATAAGTCGAAATTGTCAAAACTTAATCGGTTGTATTGTGGCAAAAATGTGTTTTTCAAATAAACCCTATTCTATTCCTTCCAGTAAAGTTTAAACTTGAACAATAACTTTTAAGAAACTTAAGACAGTTGTCTCAATCAATGACAAGTATGAATGAATGTATTATGTTCATCACATCGGCACTGACCGGGAAGTGGAAAGGAAGTATCAATACGAAAAGCTTTGTAGAATCATCAAAGTCAAAGACTGACATTGACTTTTATTTGGTACCCATCACGTTTCATTCTTTTTCTCTAGGATGATCTCGCCCTGATATTTGCGGATTTCGAGAGGAGGAAATCATCAGGGGAATCGTATACTCTGCATTGTTGTGATGGACTCGCGATGGACCTACTTGCGAGTGTGGCTCGTGAGCTGAAATTTGAGATTGATCTGTACCTTGTCGTGGATGGATACTTTGGATCGAGAAATGTAAGAAAAAAGCTCCACATTCTCCAGTACGCAAGGAACTTGGTTCCAAATTGGAGGTCAATCGGTAACCTCTTTCAAAAGTTGTCATCTACACAGACGGACAGACAAACAGACACACAGACATTTCAATTGAAATCAATACTCCACTGATGACCTCAGCTACCTAATAAAGATGTTAAATAGCTATAGTTATTTATATATTATTGATCGGACAGACGATCACATCAAAAGCAATATTCAGGTGATAGTTCAGATATAGCGACGTACCTACTGGGCATTCAAACTATCAATGCACCTCGCGATTATCGCAAGCGCAATTTAGCATTGCTGATTTCTGGTTGTCGTAGTGAGGCTAAATATGCACTTGCCTAGGCGCAAGTGCATTGCTAGTTTGAATCCGCTTTAATTGTAAGTGAAGGGTTACATAGAATTGGCTTTAGAATACCATTTATAATGCTTCATGTGAATGTCGTGCATGCAAGCATGAAAAGAATCCGTAGAGACCTGTCGAATAAGCTATTTCCCTTGAAAATTGTTTTTAGCGCAGTTACCATGTAGGATTCGCGAAATTAAGACGTCAGATTCGTAATCAATCAACGATCTGAAAACATGTCATTTTGTTGTTTTTTTTTGTTTTTAGTAAATTAATCGTCTTTTAGTACCTCGGACCCAAAATGTTCAGCGATAATCATACAAAGAATCTCTCTAATGATGAATGATGACTAAAATATTGAAATTGCGATCGCTAACTTTATATCAAACACTCAACTCAACTGCGGGCAAACTTGGGTCCTGACATGTCATATTAAAATAGTTTTAAAATTATATCTGAAATATTTTTAAATACGTAAGAAGTCATATAATTCAGGTATTTACCATGAGAAATCTCCGTGTTTAAATCGGTTTTCATGCTCAATTTTTGTAGGATTTCTTTAAATGTAAAGAAATTGTGTGATGATCAAATGGTTGCTACACCTATTTTCTCTTTCGATTTTTTAGAATGTAAAAATAACTTTTTCCTACCAAAACGGAATGTTTTTTGCTCCCGTGCAAATTCAGTAAAACATATCATAGTATTATGTACTTATATGGTTCGAAAATCAAGTTTTCTCAAACTTTTGTAATTTCCCTTTTCTTTTTTTAAGAGAAAATTTTTCAAACTTTCGAATTACAATGCAATCAAGCCTTGTCAACTCACACTCGCACTACTACTAGTAAAGCATCGAGATATTTGTAGCTGGGAAATTCTTTATTTTTTGTAGTATGTATTTAATCACGATCACAATCAGGACGGTATTCACATTCACTAATATTGCATTATTATTGCATTCAAGAAATTCTTTTCTTTCTCAGAATTTTCTCGTTAATTTATGTCATCATACGCGTGACGAATAAATAAATGGCATGTTCAAAATTCTCTCCTGGAACCGGAGAAAAAACGGAATTGCTTACTCGATTCGTTTCTAAATAAAAAAATTCGGGTGATGCCATTATTGTTCAAATAGAGGGAACAGAGATTTTTTTGCTTCTACGAACCCTCTATGCCAACTTGAAAAATTGTTACTTTTGTCTTTATAAAAAATCGAGATCTGAATTGGGACCGTCCATAAATGACTTAAAAAGAACAAGATCAATTATTATTACTTTTGGCTTATACGAAAAGAACTTTTTGAGTATGAGTATCTTTGATGTTTGGATTAAACCTTCTGGTTCATTGAAATATTGATCTAACTTTGCATATTACCGTATATTCTGATTTAGAACGCGGGGTTTAAATAGAGCGCCTGCACACCACAATAACGACATGATTCTGTTCAGAAACACCGAAAGAATCTATTTACTGCCTTTTATTTGGTTTAGGCATCCAATTAGACAACGAGTTTGGTATAAAATGTNTGTCTTTATAAAAAATCGACATCTGAATTGGGACCGTCCATAAATGACTTAAAAAGAACAAGATCAATTATTATTACTTTTGGCTTATACGAAAAGAACTTTTTGAGTATCTTTGATGTTTGGATAAAACCTTCTGGTTCATTGAAATATTGATCTAACTTTGCATATTACCGTATATTCTGATTTAGAACGCGGGGTTTAAATAGAGCGCCTGCACACCACAATAACCACTGTTCAGAAACACCGAAAGAATCTATTTACTGCCTTTTATTTGGTTTAGGCATCCAATTAGACAACGAGTTTGGTATAAAATGTACATAAATTACTTCGATCAGCAATTGTCTGACCCATTGGTTTTTAATAAATGAATAGAACGCGGGTGTGAAATAGAGCGCGGGTCTGATATAGAACGCGGGGGGTTGAGAGGGAAATTTTGAATAGAACGCGGGGCGTTCTATATCAGAATATACGGTATATACTCTGGACTTTTCACAAGTTTTATACAAGTTCGAATTAAAGAGCTTCTGCAGACATTCTTGAGTTGCCCAGAAGGTTGCGGGTCTTTTATTTACACTAGATAGAAGTATTTGGTTTACTGTTATAGCAAAATGAAAGGGTAATAATATGTCCTTGATTGCGACAATCATTTGTAGGGTCCAGTCATTAGCATTTTTTCTGGTGACGTTCTTTGCGTACATCCCCTTTAAATCACGAATTGATGAATTATTCCCCAAGCAGATGCTGTTTCACAGTTCAGTCACTCATCTTCATGTTTCGTTCTTTCTTTCCACTTTTTTCTTTCAATCAAGCTCTCTTGAAAAATACTGTCTCCCTCTCTTGACTCCTTTTTTGTGATTTTAACTGTGCAATGGCTCTAACACGAGCAACGTCTTATAAGCAAAGACAAGGGGTTGCCTTTGCTTCAATGTTCTCATTTGCATTTTTCTAGTATCTCCTGTTCCTGAAACACACCATTCTTTTCCATTCCCCATCGTCCTAGGCTTTTTGTCACAGTCAGGTTCGACTCTAGAGAAAAAGCGTCCATGAGTTTCTAACCTGCTTAGCGGAAATAATATTCCTTTCACGCACATGCATTTTCCTTAAAACTTTTCACGATGCATTTTTGTCTCACAAGAAGAACCACTCTGGAGAAACATTTTCTTTGTCCGACCTCTAATTTTATTCCACATCTTAATTTTCGTTCTCAGCTTCCCATCAGCTTAAGAGAGATGGAAACAGATGGAATCCTAATTGTATTCAACCCGTGTCCTACCATTCCTTTACATGACGTTCACTTCCAATTTCTTAAACACTCATTTTACTTCATGGTCATTGCACCTGAAGTAACAGTAATACATGATGGTCGACCCGAACAAAAAATCTTAGATTCGGGACTTCGGGAGTAGAAGTGTATAATTCCCATCCACTGATCCACTCTGTACGAGGTAATAGCTGAGTCTGTGGGACGGGCCTTTGTTCTCTCGCCATTGATTCATTGTCTCCTTCCAAACAAATCAAAAAATTCAAATTCCGTCTCTTTTACATTAGATCGTTATCTTCCAGGTGCGATCAATGTACCCATATCTGCATCGATATTTGTTGACGTCAACAAAGTAACATTCGCTTCCCGGACTTTGCTCATCGTCATTTGCTTCACTCACGTCACGTCACAAAGACATCACAACACAATGAAAAATATGTACTTTATCTAGCAACTGGGAAAAAAGGGATACGATAACGATACAGTTCTTTCGTGTTACGGTACAACTACAACTCCAAATATGCCACAGACAGTTTGACGGTTTTCATCAAATTGAAAAAAGGAACGATTTCACGGAATATATTGGTATTCTCTAGGGACTCTGGAAGTCTGGAGGGAAGAAAATCACTTTCCTCAATGTGATGTGACGTGATAGGATCAAATCCCAAATTGTTCGTTTTATGGCATATATGTGCTTGCATTTTTTTGTATATATGTAGTTGCGTATGCTTTGATATGTGTTTTTTTTTTGTTGTGCAGTCAATAGTCAATAGGTAAATGACAGTGCCTACATATTATTTCCTTTTCTCCTGTGGGAGTG
>JAHZMX010003936.1:0-39249 GCA_027743895.1 Seira musarum
AGTTCCTCAAGCTTTGCGTGGTATTCTGCGTCCAACATGAGGAATTCTTCTACCCCCGACTTGATGAACTCAACACAGTTGGAGGATAAATCAGTAAGATTTCCTGTGGGTAACTTAAGAACACCTGAAGTAGGAAGTCCGAAGGGTAATTCGAGATCATTAAAATGAGCAGGAGAGTCTACCCACGCAACGATGTTTTCCACATTTGCATGCCTGATTTCATCAAGAAACGATTGCAAAACTACATCCGCATTATCTTCCATGGAATAGTCGAGTAATTGTGAAACATCCTCCTCAAATGTAGTAGCATCATGCCTTCCTTCTCCTCCCCCCATGTCACTGTCGCCGCCACCTGCAAAGAACTGAGAAAATCTTGCTGATGATTTAGATGATGATGGTGCTGATGATGTGATAGATTTTCCTGGAGGAAAGGACTTCAAACTCGCATCTGAATCCCCCTTTTTGAGCGAACCAATCACAGGATTCGACTTAAGGTTCAAGAGCAATGTCCGATTCCTTGTTTGTCTACATTTTTGTTGTAAGCTTGCGAGGGAGGATTCGTACGACTTTGTAGTGTTATCTTTATCGATATTATTGAGCAACGCGGATAAGCTCTCGGATTGTGTCAAGGGTATCGTTCCAGTGAATCCTTTTTTCTCGTCAAATAAGCTGTTTAGAAATCTTTCTGGATCTCTAGCAATCATTAGCGACTCTTTCTTCATTTTTGAGAGGACCTGAGAGTTAGCAAGCTTCTGAAACTTGGCGTCGGGTCGGCTTTTTATTCGGCTGGCTATGGTAGCTGCGAACATAAAATTTTGAATAAGGTCAAAATTGAATATTTAAGATTGGAAAACATTAAGTAAAAGTATGTAGCAAGTAATAACTTTAATTACAGTCAGAAGCTGCCGAAGTTAGCCTTCTTCTAGCACTGGAAAACTTTGGATAAGATTGATCTTGGGCGGAGAATACATTGTGATGATGATTTCGGGAGTTTAAGTCTGCTGATCTTGCTAAACGAAACATTACATTACGAAATTAGAATTAAAATTCTATCCGATGGAATCAGGTAAAGTCTTTTTTAATTTCGAAGAAATGGACCCTGATGAATAATCCAAGGCCTTCAAGCTAGAACTACTTATTTCACTCAATATTTTAGCCGCATTATATATTCTTTCTATTCTATCTGTCATCTTGATAGATCAATAATTCCCTTTCTTTTTCTAGAAATTTACCACCCAAAAACAGTGTTTTTTTCTTCCTGACATCGTCATATCAAAGTATACAATGATCTAAACCCCGAAAAGTTGAACTTTTCTTGTTCCATTTTATTTTAGTACATAAGTATTACATCTACGCCACCGACCTAACGTTAGCTCGATTCGGCTTATCAATCAGTGCATCACACTTGCTCACTCATGCATACTGTATCAAAAGCACAGCTTTCACTTTACCCTTTCTTTCGGACAATTTTATTGATCTAACCTATATCCCTATCACTCCCATCTTTCGTTTCTTTTTATAGGATTCAAACCAAGTCTAATGCAAAATGACTAAATGACAAAGCCAATTTAGTTGAGTTTTTACCGTTGAGAATAGGAAGAGACCGTCGAAGTTGAAGCGGAACTTCCCCATCTTCAACTTGAGAAAGTGAAGCTTCCTGTTCTCTAAAAGTCGTAACAAAAGGCTGGCTGCTGTAGCTGAATTTATTTGAATGGTAGTCTCCACCTCCACCGGTTTCATCATTATTGGAGTTGTCAGGAAGGTCACTACAGGCTGTCCTTACTGCCCTTTTTAGAGCTACAAACTTTTCATAGTTTTCCCGAGGAAGAATGCTAATCATTTTGACATTGCAAACGTTCTTTAGTGTAAAATCCTACTTGTTAAAGGTTAATTTCATGACCAGTGCATGGTACGTTTTTAACTGAAAAAAAATTTCTTAAGCTTTTTAAAATAGCGTTTAGTTTATCATGCATTACAAGGTATTTTAAAACTACTCATTAGACCATTCGGAAAAAAATGACAAAATAATTAAACGTTTGATAAATCTCATTTATTTCGTCCCCATTGTTTGAGATATTTTAATTAAAGTACGGTACTACAGAAATAATTGACGTGACAGGGGGCAACGACTATGAAAAAATCGTATTTAATCTTCATTTTGTTGCATTTCTTTGCTTCGAGCTTTGCTTTGGGACGTTTTACACTGGAGCACAAGCGACAATGAAATGAAGATGCCGGCGATGTGATATCAAAGAGCTCAAGCACGTGAAGATTACTCATTAACGAAATCTGAGCTATTTAAAGCATATAAAAGAAAATGGCAAAGACATAAGTAATGTTATTTCATTGTTATTACAAATACGTTGAACTTTATTTCTTCTTCAGCTCACCATCGGTTCACATAAAAGTGTCTCTTCGCTATTGCAAGTTCATGCTTTTGAAGCTTTTGTTTTGGACTTGTCTCACTTTTCCCGAAACAACTTTCAGTTTCGCAGTCCAATATATATAGCATAGTTAGTTACGGAAATAAGTTTTTTGCTCAAAACATGTCTGCATCCAATCCACCATAAAAGGAGCTAAGTATAAAGGTTTTCATTGTTTGTTCGTGTTCTCCAAACTTCAACTTGCGATACTTCCTCCAATCTAATGTTCCCTCCACTAGCACTTGTAAGGCATTGCTAAAATATTCTTTCTGAACTAAAAAATAAAAGCTGTATGTATTGTAGCATGTGACTGAGCTGATTTGTACCTATGCCATAAACGTGTCCAATATTATTTTCTTTTTCCTCTGGAGAAAACTCGTGGACAATTTTTCTTGTCTGCATTGCCTACATATTATGCATATACTTGCCCATTACTTAGGCTTACGAAAATTGGATACATTTTCCCCGCATTGGCCTACCTAATATCGCTCTAATATAATCGCATCACAATCGCGATCAAAGCCTTCTTTTCTTTTATGCTTAAAAAGTCCGGATAGCTGAAACCAAACTTGAGTTCCGTTCCTGAACAACTTCATTCCATGAAGTTTCTATTGCCATCCAAAGGTTTTCTTTTTTTTTTGTTGCTTTTGCAATGCTAGGGCTATGATTATGGTGTGGTACTTTTATATTAGTTTGGTAGACTAGTTGGAACTAGAACTATCTGCTGTGCTATCTGTATTTGTACCGATATTGATGACAATGACGACGACGGTGATGATGATGATGATGATTACAACTACACAACGACAAGCTCTAGGCATTAACTTTCTCTCTGCGGGCAATATATTTTCAGTTTTAACTGTTAAATACTACATCCATATTCATCCAACTTAAGCACTTTCCTTAATATTCCTCCTTCGAAACGGCTTTGTAATGAACTCCTTTGAACCATCTCATTTTTTAGCTTTCATCCTCGTTTCATTCAGAAAAGGTTTTTAATGTGCTTTTCTCTTTCATAGCCAAGTTTTTAAATGCCTCTCGTTGCTTTAGATTCTCTCTTGTCTCTCCTTTTCAACTTCCAGCAAGTATCCCATTTTTAGTCGCGGTAGTGGTAGTGGTATGTGAGAGTTATTCCAGCACTTCTATCCTTCTTCAGCAACACTTTCTCCAAAACGAGAAGATAAAAACGGAAAAGCTATTCCATTTTCAGCCGGCAAAGTAAAGCCAAGCAACACTTCCATTCTCGCCCATCTTCCATTTTGTAGTTAAAGCTGTAGTAGGCATACGACAAAGCACAAGAAAATTCCCCCGTTTTCCATCATTTAAGTGCATTTTAGAAAAAGAGCACAATGATATTAAAGACTTTTTCAGGCAACTTATCCAAGTCAAGTCAGTCGCAGTCACAGTCACGAATCGAGTCATGGAGTTTGGATACGAAGATGGCAGAACAAAAACCCATTTTGTTTTGCCATTGTAGTCATTACTCTATGCATTGCAATTATTAAGAATGGGAGTAAAATGACAATAAAAATGGCAGTAACATCCACAATCGACATCATCCTATTTTATGAAATCCCATTAAGTATTTTCATATTCCATTTTGATGGAAGAACCGCACATTTTTATGATAATTGCGTTCCTACATTTGAGCATTCATTTCTCATTCCACCCACCAGGTTCACTCAGACCACAAGGTATATATTGACTTGCATATTCATGAAACTAAAAAGCGATCCAATTTTATCTATCTGCTCCAATGCTTTCATATTTTGAAACGACCTATTGGAAACAATCAAAGCCCATCCTAATTCTTCCAGAACCACATAAACGTGATCATAAGCCATGAAAATCTTTACATCAAAATCATCACAAGCAAGCAAAGCAAATCAAACCTCAGCGTTTCCTTAAACTTTTCCTCTCCCGGCATTTCATAAAAAAGTTTTTCCTGCTTTCTTCACTCATCCTTTCCGCATTCACGTCATGTCATAGGTATTCCGGTTGTACTTTTTATGTCGGCTTGCCTGTCATGTCATAAGTTTGGTCATAGCGTGTTTCAGGAAGGAAGGAAGCATTCCCCACCACGTACATGCCACGCTTCTGCTTCATTCCATCACAGCAGAAGGCGAGAAGGCCTACCACAATACCATAGTGTTTTATCCGAAACCACATCAGAGAACCTAAAGCATTCCATCACATTTTATAGAATAACTATCCTCATCATCATCATCCTCAGTTCAGGATGATCTGATCACCTCAGTGAATACTTAGGTAGCAACTTGCAAAAGGCAATCCCAAATCCTCCCCCTCCACCTTCATTCCGTTCCATAAAACAAGGAGAATTCCTCCATAAAAAACACAGTTGAATTCATCTCACGTTCAGAAAAAAACATGCAAAAAATAACTTTAATACTTTTTTTTGCATGCACGCATGTAAGTAAGTATGCATCATTCCATTCCTTTAGGTTTTTATCAAATAAAAACGAAAAACGACTGGTCGAATGGGGAACATTCATAAATTACGTCCAATAGATTTGAGCAAATGTCAAATAGTAGTTTCAGGCTGCAAATCTGAGAGAGTATACACGCAAATGTTGCATGAGTACGAGATGTTTGGAGAATTTGACAGAACTTGAGGAAAAATTCATTTATCTCACATTTCCCCTTTCACACGCATTTAAATGTTGGGGTAAGAATCGATGTTATGTCAGTATGTTTTAAAAATTTTATTCAGTCTTGTCAGTAGAATCAGGTAGTCGTTGTTTGTGAGCATTCCCTCATATATAAGCGTAACGTGCACAGTGACTATCCACAATTCGCAATCGCAACTTTAACTCCGCATCTCACCCTACTTTTTTTGCATTTCACCCACCGACCAAAACATGATTTTTTTTCCTTTCTCGCTAGTAGCTCACCAGAGATCACATATGAATATTATGAATGCCTTCATTTTCATTTCATTCCACTTTACTTCCCTTCATTCATGACCGTAGGGAACAATAACATGCATCATGCATATCATGATTGCTCTTTACTTTAGCCTCACCAGAACATTGCGATGGACTCATAGTTTTTTAGTCCCTATTCAACTCACATTTTTCCTATTTCACGTTTTTCATGTTTAGCTTACTTCATCCCTAATCCCTATTCACGTACGTCCCTACTCTACTAGTCCAACCGAAGACTGAAAGTTAAGCCATGCTAAAGCTAGAGTTGCTTTGAACAAAACACGTTTATTTTTTACTCTTGTTTCAAGCTCCTGTTCACACAGCTCACGACTGTGTGTTTTTCTTCTCTTCAGTTTCAGTTCAGTTCAGCTCAGTTCATTCCTTCCTTTCCTACTTCGTCCACAACACAATCCAATCCACAAACAATTTCACAATTTTTTCATATCCGATCGAGGCTTGAGGCAGCTACCAGAAAACAAAGCTGAATGTTTCGTTATATTCATATGCCTCTCATCAGCTTCATCCTATCATCATCATCCTCATCATCGTCAACATTTTTTCTTCCTCTTTTTCAATTATAAACAATCATAACACCAACAACATCATCATCCCGACAGACAAAATCCCATCCCATCATCATCATCCACGAAATCAGCATTAAAACAACCTGGCTCACTCAGACCAGGCCAGGCATGAAAAAAATATGAGATGTGAGCTAGAAACAGAAAAGAAGGATGAACAAAAGAGATTTTTATTATAAAAAAAAGTCTGAAAACTGATTGTGAGGGTTTGAGTCGAGTTTGATGTTTATGTTGCTTCGAGGCACAGGTACCGAGACCCCTTTTCCTCAGCCTTAGTTACTATTATTTTAATAATAATAGTACTCGTCTTCTTCCTTATTCTTCATCTCGAACTTCAAAGAAGAAAGACCGAGCAAGGAAGCATGAACTGAACGAAGATTAGTGGCCTGACTTGAGTGCATTCATTTTCATTTCACGACGATAGAGACATGAAGGACATACATATGAAGAAACAAGTTTTTTAACAACTCATCCGCAGAATTTATGTGGACACAACTGCTTCCTCAAGCGAATGGACATTGGCTGTTGGACTTGCGAGTTTTTTTTTGTTCCCAGCTGATTAAAAAAAATTCTTTTGTATGCGGAGAAAAGTTTTCTGTTTTCTCCTGTGAAAAAATTCCCTGGAAAAAGTGGAGTGGAAGTGGAGGGTGGTGGTAGGTACAAAATATGTATATACGGTAAAGTGAATGAAAGTTAGTGAAATGCAGAGATGAAATGAAAGCTCTCTGATGTATCTATCCTGCCCAAGGCCTAACTAAGTAATTCGTTCCAATCAGGACAAACATGACACGATGAACTTTTAAAAAAAAAACTTCTTGGGAAATGCTTGTTTGACAATGAAAAAAGTTATCGTGGAAATTAACGCGATTCTATGAGAAGAAATACCTTGAATCAAATTCAAGCTCGAACAAACAAAAAATAGTCAGAACTCTATTCATCCTCATCCTGAGCTCTTTGGTTGCATATGCCCATGTTTTTCCATGATCATCATCATCATCGTGCAATTTTCTTTCCAAGGTTCTCTGTCCCCTGGGATCCCTTGAAACTGACTGGAAGCCTACACCATTTCTCACTCTCTTCCGAGGCGGTGCTTTTCACCAGTGCGAGGAAGAAAGCATGAAAAGTAAAAAGTGAGTTTAAGCCTCATCATCACATTTTTTATATCCATCTAGGCTCAGACTCCAAATGGAAGTCTTTGAGTTTTCTTCCAGCAGCAAAAGCAATACAAATATCAATATCGCGTTCATTGCTTCAAGAATATGTGTACGTGACGTTGGACGTGAGCCGTTCGTTTCTGAGTTAGTGCTCCTCTAACATTTACTCAAACTCAACTTTATTTACTTGTTATTTCCTCCAAGAACATTTTTTGGAGGAATTCATGCCATGCCTTGCATTTACCACTGATTGTGTGAATTGGCAAAAGGCAATTGCAGTAAGTATGTGGTTACTGGTTCGTTGGTGAAATATGAAGGGGCAGATGGAAACAGTGGCCGAAAAGTCTGTATCCATTTTCAAGGTTTTCTGATAGGTACTTGACAAAAAAAAAAAAAAAAAAGAGTTGCAAGTTTGTCTTGCCTCTGTAACTTTTTTATGAAGGGCTGCCTACTTTTTTCTAAAGTAAAGAAGCTTTGCTTGGCAGGGGAAAATATATTTCCCGACTTAGGAGCTCAGCTCAGATAGTTCACGTTTGAGTTTGATCGTTGTCTAGTCTGATGGAGGTCGTGGCAAAAGAAAGGAAGCAAAAAGCTGTATTCTTCACTCCCTCCAGTCCATAGTCCAGCCAGTGCAGTAGTTTTCCAAATCCAATTCCATTCCAACCTCCAAAGTAAATCTAGAAAAGTAGGTTTTTGTGGTTCATTTCATTGTGTAACCAAAGGGGGTAGTTTGCGTTTGTGCTAGTGTTGGTATTTCGTAGTTTACTTTTAACATCGCATCACACCACACCATACACGTTTTTCACTTGAAGAACAAAAAAAATTGTGATATCATATCAGATATCCCATCAACAGCAGACCAGCAGGCAAGAGCTCAATTCCATTCCATGCTCATATTTCCAACTGAAGAGCTCATTAAGAGGAAAAGTGTGGAAATGTAGTAAGTGGTAAAAAGTGTGTGCGGCATGTGGAACACTAATTTAGTTAGAGCTTTAAATTTAGAGGAAATAATTTTCTGTGACTGAGCCAGAATATTTATGGACAATATAAAATTTTGAACAGGTGTGTTGGTAAGCATAATTTTATTCCTTTTCCATTTCAATGAGAAATGAATTTTAGGCACTTAAAAAGTTGTAAAAAATTATGAAGGAAGTTTTTCTTGGAATGCAAAGTGATTGAATCGTGTAGGTTTCTGCCATCCTTATTTTTTGAAATGGAGAAGTAATATTATACAAAATGGATTGTTTTTTTTGTAAAGATGATGTAAGCTTGAAATAAAGAGGAATTTTTAGAGGAAGGTAAAAACATAACTCGTGCACTGAGGTGGGACGATTAGTGTAATAAAATGAGACATTTCGTTGTGTGTTGGCGTTGTTCTTCATCTGACTTTAAAAGTGTTTACTGGGGTAAGCAAAAGTAATGATGCGTGGTTTATTAGCAGAGGCGCTATTTTAGCCATTTTAGGAGTTTTTAATTTCAAGTGCAAGTAAGCCGCTCCAACTTTTGTCCAGTCCAAATACCATTTGTCCCCTTTGAGGAAAAATATTAATGAAGGTTAAGATTGTAAATGAGATTTTTAGTAAAGATGTACGAGGCCATGAAATGAGTCAGTGTATTTTTTTTGCAAATTCAACGTCTCTGACTCAATAAGATACGCAGTTATTTGCCACATAAAAACCAGGAATATAAATGCTCAAAGTTTTCTGGACTGGATTACAGGCAGGCAGATCGATTAGGTTCACGGTTGATTTGCCTCAGTTAGATTAGACTTACTATCAGAGTTGAGAAAAAAAATCAAAGTCAAGTCAAGAAAGACGAGGAGGAGACAAGGAGAGAGAGAGAGATGACACATGCAAAAAGTGTTGAAATCTGCAACATGTGCAAATATGCTCAACGATATCAAAATATGATATGAGACGAGGGAACATGAACTACGCTGAGTTGAGGAGATGAAAATTGTTGTTGTCAGTTATGTTTAAAATGTGTGTAGTATCCAAACAGAGTAGTAAAGTTGTAAAAAGTTTTTGTTGATGTGCGGTGTAAATTTTTGCAAGCGACATCGGCTCACATTCTTAATGCATGCGTTGACTATGACTATGACAAGGCCGTCCAGATTCCAAGATCGAATCAAATGAATTATATTATAATTCTGAGAAAAATATATAATATAATCTCTCTGCCTCAAAACCCAGAAGTGTAATGTTCTGTTTATTGGGAAAAAAGCAAGAAAGTTTTTTGTAGGTTTTGAAAAACGTCTTGGTCAAAGTTATATTCGCTCTCATTAATTCAGAATAGGCTTACGTACAACCGCTGTCATGTGAGTACGTATACACTTATTTATATATCGTTATCGTTTAGGTGTACAGTGCGAATGTCGCAGATTTTGCAATAAAACCAAAACCAAGTGACAAAATCTTTTCGCATCTTTTTTCATGACATGATATACATGCTAGAGAAACTCAAAACTGGTTTGCGCTAGTGAAGCTATATCAAAAATTGTCATTTGATCCCAAAAATGTATGTTTAAAATTTATTAGTAAAAACTCAGGTTCATGGTTCTCAGTCATGAGATGAAAAGAAATCTTTTTAATTGAAAAGCCACTTTCATATTGATTTGCAAGAAGATTGACATAATTTAATCAAAAGTGGAAAAATAGTAACGTCTTAAATTCCCAATATCGCGTGCTTACCTCATGTTTTGTTGCTTCGTGTCAATGATCGATTGGCATTCGAGAATTCGAGTGGGAGTATAGTACGTTGGGGATTTATAAGATACATGAATGAAAACAAGTCTGAATGATCTGATCAGGAGTGAATCCTCGTGAATGGATTTACCACTGCAGTTTTGTGTTGTGTTTGAGTGACATGTAATTATAATTTATAATGTCATTTAGGAAAAGGATGACATTTATTACATTTCATCCAAAGTGATACTTTTTGTTTGCTTTAGGATAAATAAAAAAGTGAAACTAATTATGATGATCCAGATCCTTTATCTTTATGTCCTTTCATGTTCATCTCGTTTCCGCAACAATCTTATCGGTATCAGCACTAACACTAGTACAGCCTGGAGGAAGGAACCGCTATCAGCCAAAACCAAACCAAACCACTGATCTAAACCATGTTCTGTAGAGATATAACCGCTTGTTTCGGCTTTCCCTAATCACAAAATAAAGTGTTTCCACTTATCTGACTGACTGAGAGGATTTTAGTGCAAAGTGCAAGCACAATTTCGCAATGGATTACAATTACATTTGGGACTGATAAAGGAAGAAAATTGTTTGATGATTATGTTATGACACTGACAAGTTCAAAACAAGTGGAAAAATTGGACACGCTGGAGAAAAAGTCCAGGAAATGGATGAAGGAAGGTCTAGAAGGAAGATCGTGATCGTGCAGTGCATGAATCAGAGCAGAACAATAATTCACTGAAATGAGCCAAGAACAGGAACCCGAGGTTAGATAGAAAACGTGATAAAAAAAAGTTGTTTTTAATGCGATAAATTGAGAAAGGTTGAATTTAAAAAACCTACATATTTTTATTTCGAGCAGAAAGGTCCTTTAGAGCTCGACATAAAATGGAACACAGTGGAGAGCGAGGACGTTCGCGAGGTGATCGAAAGGATCCAGCTAGTCTCAGAAAGGATCCTCTTTCACTGGAGGTCCTTCCCCATACTCCTTCCCCCGTCTATTGTGGATAACAAGCAAATCTGTCTCAAGGATTTGTTTGTTCTGCCCACATTCGACGAGTTAGATGCCTTAACCACAGACTGCAAGGGGAATCCCAAGTTCCTTAGCCACAATCAACTACAATCAATCAAGAGGAAGGGCCAATTCACCGTTCCCAGTACTGACACTGACTAAATATAATCTTGATGCTGCTAAGCATGAGTTGGTGGAAAACACATTCTTCATTTTTCATTTCAAATTTAATTGCAGGTATCAATTTCCCCGGTCAGAACCATGTATGGAAGCTAAATCCCATTTTCCAGAAAGGAATCGACACAGCCAGAGAGGAGTATCTAGATGGACTGGCTTTTTCGTTGAGATTTCTCATGGTGTATGCCCCAGAGCTCCTCTTAGCACCAAGATTTAGTTTGAGGGAATCATTGTCCTTCCTCAAATCCGATTTAGTAGAGCTTTTCGACCTCGTCTTGGGTGTAGGTAAAGTCTACTGCCCAAACCTTGAGCGTCGTATACAAGAGGAGCGATGCAAATTTCTCGTCGCAGAATTAAAATGCAAGGGCGATGGCAGCAAAGTTGTTGGACGTTATGTCCGCAATCAAGCACAAAAGGCGCTCAGAGAAAAGGTCACAATGGCGATGGAAAGACCTCCTGCGATACCATATCGGTTCACGACACCCATATCCCTCGAAGTTGATCTTCGTCTTTTTGACCGCGATGTGATGCGAAAAGTTGCACCACCTTTGACGCGGATCCTTGAGAAAAGCGGAAGAGGCTGGTTCCTTTCCTTCAGGTTTTTTTTTTAAATCTCTTATAAACTTATTAATTAAACCACAGTCATAAAGTCATCAATTAAATGTGCATATTTTTCTTGTTTCACGCGATGCAGAGAGAAAGTCATTGCCGAACTGAAAACGAGAAAATTGAGTGAGACAGAGATCGAAATGGAAGCAAACATCATGGTCATGGAAGAATATTTGAAGAGGGTCTATAATGGAATTAGGTCTTGTCCTGAGATCACGTGCACAGGACAAGACATAGATAGGTTACTCATTGAGCAGGCTCAATTGTACGTGTTGATGCACAGAGCGCTGGACATTGTTTCAATTAAAATGGAAATGGAGTTAAGGGACATCAAGAAGTATTTCTTGGGTGAGTATCCCATCCTAAGCAGAGACTCTACTTGGATCAAAGAGCAAATGGATCGTGCCCAGAGAAAGTTCATTGAAGAAAACAAATGGCTTCCTCACGAAATCTCATTGGAACTTTTCAAGCAGCATTTGTTGAAGCAACATACTTACTTCCTTGCAAGAGATTTAGCATTCATGCGAGATGTACGTAACTCAAAATCTAGTAATATTATCTATTAATAAAATTTTAGAAAAAAATTACCGATTTTTGGTTTATTTCAGACTGAGCCTGTGTTACGTAAAGAGTTGGAGGCGGACAAGAAACCTTGTCGCTCTTATGAATGGAAAATACGTATTTGGAGACCTGAAAACTTTCTAGTGACGAGAACGCTACACGGACAAACAGAAATCATTCCGACAGTAATCTCAAGTGTTCCAACGTCAATCACCAGCCCACGTTCTGACCCATATCATGTAATGAACTACCGCTTGATCAAAAGAAAAGATTATGTGAAACTTTGTTTTGTAATTATTTGTATTCCCTTTAAAACAGCCATTGTTCAGTGTGAAGCGCGTTACCACTCGTGTAACAACCAGCCGTTGGCCTTTTTGGCGTGTTCAGAACTACATCTACCGCACAATCACGTGGTTGCTGAACACAATGTTCTTTTTGGGTTTCATCATTCCCTGGTGTAGCCCCGTGAGTTTGAGAGCGTTGTTTTGTGCAAGGCCTTTCTTATCCTCTTATGAGTTATCGCAGGTGAATGGGACCCTCTGTCCAAAGTAAGTCTTGTCAAGTTTCCAAAATACTAGATCATTAATTGATTATTTATTTCATAAACTGCAATTTCATATTCACAGAAAAGCTTCTCAGAGGGCAACTCTTATTTCAAGACTGATAGATATTTGGCGTCGCGTTTCTAAAGCTCGTACAAGATTTGAATCGCAGCCAGACACCGGCTTTTTAGGGAAGGGCTGGAATAGATTTATTAATCGCTTTTGGAACTATGTGGTGAAGGGATTCCTACCGTCAGTATGTCTTCTGATTGGACTCCCTATTGTGTCGATTGTTACTTGCGTGCTCAGTATGGCACTCTGTGTTACTGCCGCAGCATGGTAAAAAAAGAAGTTAAAATTTAAAGTGTCGTGAATCGTGAAATGCAGTTCGTGTGCTTATTTAAAATATTTGGATCTCTTGTTACAATTACACAGGATGCCTATAGTTGTCCTCGTCTTCCACTTGGTTTGTATTACAATCTATGATTTTGACTGTCCAAACCCCGAGAAAAACCGGTTTTGTCCTTTGTTTGTCACTTTGGGATCACTTCTCTTGCGTGGCCTGATCCAACCGGTTTTGTGTTTGATTGGAGCCCTTGTCCTTTGTCCCCTTGTGTCTGGATTGATTGCATTCTGTAAGAATTTCGTGGCATGTCTCAGACTTTTTAACCTCAGAATATATTTGTGAAACGTTTTCCCTCCATCATCATTTCAATTATATTTCCAGGGACTGTGTTTAATTATGGCGTCCGTCTCGCGTGGGACTCACTCATGTTCTATTCTCTCATCAAACCGTAAGTCTTACAAAATAATGGAGCAATTAATAGACTATTTCTTTCATTCATGCGAATTTAATTGTATTTACAGGAAAGGACGTCTCCCATCTGGTAATTCTTGGATGGTGAAGAGAACAATGGGCCCAGGTCTTGCACCAGAATTTTACTTTGAAATCACGATAGAACAAGCCCTGATAGCGTTTCAAGCAAAATTAGAAATGGAGGAGTTGAACGTGTACTATCTAAAAACGAACCAAAAGATTGCAGAGCCCCTTACAGAATACAAACAGTTTTTCCAGGGGTGCTTCCAACCCTTCTCCGCGAAACTCCTGGAGACGGAGGGACCGTACAAGGATTTAATTAGGGAGACGCTAGTATTGAAATCTAGCCTGGAGGATAAGGTTCTAAAAAGAAGACAACAACTAGAGACTGGACTGAACGTTGCTACTAGATCAAGAATACGAATGAGAAAACCTCTTTTGGAAAAGACATTGTTTGCGGCATGTAAAGTAGCTCAAAGCTTTTACCCTCAAAGAATATTCTCTAGGATGAGCGGAGAGGAGGAAGTGATCAACTTCTGGGAAACTAGAGGACTTGACCAAGGCGATTGGATGAATTTAGCAATACTCCTCATGAGTGAAATCTTTTGTCAAGATTTTCTCACGCCTTTGGATGATCCCGATGTTTGTTTCAGTGTGGAAATGAGGATGAGAGAGAATCCAATATCTTCTGATGTTCTTTTAACAGCCTTAGACACAGACTACTGGGGTGGTGAAGTGCCGGTTACAATGTCAAAAATTAAATATCATATCCATTCTCCGTTCCTGGACATTTCTGCGTTTAATCCAATGTCTAGATCTCCTCACATGTAAGTGTACTTTTCTGCTTTAAAATTCGAGTAATGAGCTTTTAAGGTGTAATCTTCATGATTTTCTTTGCAGATTGGAGCACAACCTCAGTCTCTATTTGTGCATTCCCCTCCCAATTCTCCACCCTGCATACATCTCCGTTATAATTCACAACCGTGAGACAGACAATCCCTTTTCAACAGACAATGCCGTTTGCCAAGCCATTTTAAAAGCACTTCAAGACTCAGGTCCAACGTTGAATCAGGATTGCATCAGTTTGGAAATTGAAGACTCTTCTTCAATTTCATCCTCCGATTCAGAATCAAACTCATCCTTAGCTCGTAGCACACCAACTCAAGAAGACATGTTGGCAGTGGATTCCCCAACCCACTCCCATCTTTATGGGCAAATTCCCACCTCGAGCAGATCCCGGGTTGGGGGAGGTGATATTGCTCCACCCGGCTCTCTCACTCCAGGCTCCTCCACAGCAGGCGGGGTAGTCAGTGGAGCTCACTCATCCAAAGCTAGTCTAGCATGTCCTGAAGAAATCAACTTGGAAGATGTTGTGCTCTCTTCATACGGCACCACAGTGTAAACTGTTGACCGTAGTGCAATCAATTGAAAAGTTGAAGTTATTTTAAAACAAGTTCCTGCCTTCTTAGCTCTAGTGACTTTATTAAGTGCAATTCTGATCCAAATCATGCTCTCTCCAACAACCGTAGCCAGACTCTCCTTCCAGTTTTGTTCCCATTCCCTCCCGAAGAAATTAATTAAGCTCAGCAATTAGGACTGTTAAAATTTAACCTCTTAGACTCTCCCATCTTATTGTATTGTGAAGAACTAAAACTGTTCACTTCTTACGATAATTGTTTCAGTCCGCCGTTTAACTCTCTTTCACCAGAGATACGATTAATCTACAAGATGACTCATTGACAGTGTACTTTTTCACGTCACGTCAAATTACACTTTTAATTACTCTACGCGCCGCAATGAAATTTTCACAAACAAAGTGAGAGTCTATTTAATATTTTAAACTTCGCATGAAATCTTTATAACTCCGGTTACAACTTTGTACAATACTTAACTGCACTGTACCGTATTCTAAATTATTATCACTATCAATTTTCATACACTAATAAGGAATAGGTTAAGGATAAAATGTGAAACTGTAAAATGCAACAATAGGCTTGACAGCCTCTAATTTATTATCGTGACTTTGCTGGCATTGGAACACTTTGGAATTCTCAAATAGCTTCTCAAGTCGTTAACTCTAGTTATTGAAAATTGTCTTTGAATCGTATTTCAACAATCATCGACTTTTTGAAAATAAGTATAAATTAGTGTGTACTGTACTACTACACTATACTTATACATGCCAATTTCAATGGCATGACCGCACTCAACGTTTACTATAGAAAATAAATTTAGACATCAAGAGTTGTTGAAAATGTTATGTAGGTAGGTAGGCTATGTTTATGGAACAAAAAAAAACGAACCAGGTTTTTAACCGTATTTTAGCCACTGCTTTGGAACGTTGGAACACAGGACAGATCTCTTTTCTAGGCATTTCAATCATGAATGTACATTTAAAAAAACTGTTAATATGTAAACTAATCGTACATTTATTTACATAGATATGTAGTCTTTTAATGATAATAATCCTTGATCATTTAAAAAAAACGTTAAAAATGTGGTGCTCGTGGCTGGTTGATGCCTGCCTGATTTTTTATTTCCGAAAACGTTATATGAAAAATATATTTCTATTATTGTACAATGTAATGTACATAAAAATTGATTTAGTTAAGTTGCAATCTTAACTGTCGTAAGCTAAGTTGACTAAAGCTTCTGAGAGAGTAAAGCGATAGGTGATTTCTTTTTAAATACAGTTATTATTACACCAAACACAACTTTTTCCAGGTGTTTTCAATTTCAATGAATGTAGCTTTAAAGTGTAAATTTAGGACAAAATAGCCATATCATGAAATGAAGAATTAATCAAACAAACAATCGCAATCAATCATGACGGAAAACAAATTTTCAGCTTTATTTTGTAACACAAACTCATTTCTTGGCCGTGTCCCCGTTTCAGGAAAAAGAAATTGAAGATATATTTTGTTCTTGTTATGTTCAATCAAACCTTAAAGGAATTCGATTCCTGAAAATGCAAACACCAAGCATGCAGTAGCACAAAAGAGCATCTTATTTTCAATTTCAATTTTTTGTTATTTGAATGTATGGTACAAATGTAACAATACAAATTAACATGTAATATCAATTTATTAATTACTAATACCACTTTTTTTGTCGAATTCGATTCCATATCGGTTTGCTATTTACATATTTATTTTGAGGCGTCATGAATCATGAATAATGATTTATGTATAAGTATGACTATGACTCGTTATTTAATATTTGCATACCAAAATTAACAAGTTTTTTGTTCCTTATAAAAACAGTTTGGTTGTAACTGACTGTTAAAAATGGTAATACAAATCCACACAACTGCAATATTAACCATAAGTATAAATCAAAAGCAACAAAAAATGCAAAAATAATTATCATGCTTTTTAATTATGCCAATCTACTTATGGTTTAGAGTAAAGAGTTGTGTGCTAGATAGAGTCTATTCGTATGAAATGAAATGTATGCTGAAATCTGAGAAAGGAATTGGTTTGAACGAAAGATTTAAAGCTGCTATCAAGGTTGTCTTTATGATTTATGAAAATGTGCAACTTAATAACTTAACAATGATCATCAATTTATCATCATTGCATAGCTCTGTATAACGTTGTGTGTATTTGTCTTTAAGTAACTAGTTTTAATTAGGTAAGATGACACCATTGTGCTTTCCGTTGTTATAATTATTGTAAAGGTGTTGATTAAGCGTACTCTTAATTGTGCGGGCGAATAATTGTTGAGTACAGTACATGCCTAAACAACTAGTTATGATTCCTCTAATTTACTCTAATTTCTAAGTATGTAACTATATGCCTGCCTGCCTGCCTATATTAGGTTTAGGTTTAATCGTTTCAAAAACGCCTTATTAATCTCTATTTATGAAAATACGCAATTTTCGCAAAAGAATAGTGATTTTACTTATAAGCTATACATAAAAGAAAACAGTGATCTTAGGTGGTCTTTGGAGGTGGACTTATGGCATGGCCCAACGAAAAGATTTGACTCCCAAAACATCAGCTACAAGTATTGTCAGTCAGGAGGATATAATTGAACACGAACGATAAAAAATTAATTATGGAAATTCATAAACGTTTTATTACTCACTTTCTCCTTTCTTTCATTGGAGGGTTCAGAGTGGACAGTTTGAAAGGACAGTTTTTCTCATATTTCCCCAATTCGCAAACAAGATTCAAGAAAAACTATCGCCGTTGCTTTTCCATTACCATCAAAATTATAGACCTTCTGAATCCAAACTGTCATTAAAATGTCAATTTTTATCCTCCCACTTTAATCTGAACAAAAAACTTGAATCACAAAGGCTTGTACGTTATATAACAATTCTATTTGAATGCTCGTTCTGTAATATGTTGGCTTAATTACTCAACTGAAATATGCAAACGTTGCAATAATTGGTTAAACTTTCATCACTTCTCACTTAAAACACAACTAACTCAATTTCTGAATGACTCAAGTAAATTCTAAAAGCTTCAAGAAAGAAGAATGATATTTTGAACCGACTGGAGACTGGATCATTGAAATGATATGAGACGATAATAACGATTTTTTCTAGTGTTTCTTTAAATCTATTACTTAGCATATCTTGTTGCTAAAAATAATCTGCAAGAGGTATAACGCGGCTAAACTAATTGAAGTATATGTATTATGATTACACATACTGATTTTTATTCCGTTTATTTGATTGGATCCTGCTTTGCTTCAATTATGTACTAACTCTTCTTGCAAACGTTGTGGCATATTAAATCATAGTACTATTGTCGGGTATTTTAATTTATTTTCTCGATTCTATTTAGCGATAGATTTGACCTATTGTCTTGCTATATGCTCTTGTTCTATATTTGGTACATTTGTTTCATACGAGATGATTTTCTGAAACTTTACGACTTTATAAAGATATTCCTCTTCATGATCATGAATTTAAATGACTCTGATGACCCTGTTACACTTTGCATTTCGCCTTGTAATAATAATTAGGAGAAACATTTATTTCATGTTACATGGCACGTGGCATACAATCCTCAAACTCGACCGATAATCAAATCAGCAATTTTTGTTTATTAAGTAACTACTTTTATTGATTATCCACATGATATAAAATAATGAATAGGGAAATACTTATTACGTATCATTGCGTTAATGAAAGAAAAACAAAGCTCGCGTCTGTTGCAATTCCTTCTTTTTTTCTTCAGATTTTAATGAATGAAATGAATAAAAAAAAGTGAAAATACAAATGAATATTTTATTTGAATTAACTTGCATTGTTTTCTCGAACCATAATCGTTGCATGTAATTGTAATTGAAAAATTAAAGTGCAGAGAGGTAAGTACATTAAAATGTTTTTGTGGTATACTTTTTTATTTTCATAATAATATTCATTTATGAAGACTTTCATGATACAATTTCGACTTAATAGGTAATCATATCATTTTTTTCTGTTTAGTTTATGCTGCATAGTAGAAAGTAGAATTATCATTATCATACAGATTATATAAGGCATTAAATTTACATAAGTACAGCCATACAACCATTCTCACATTTTTCAAATCGTATAGTCACCAATCAGACTACTTTCGCATCGTTTTAGGTATCGTATGAGATTACAACTACCTATTATTCAGTATTCAATATTTACAAATTTAAGCACGATGTAATGTATTCGGTTCAGTGTGCAGAAACTGATAACATTTCATCAATTAAATACTACAATAATGTGAATCCACATTATGACAAATTGTTATTTGAATTTCAACACAACAAAAAACAATACCAAGTAAAGTTGGCTATTCATGAGTTAAACTTAAAACTAACAAGTTTTTATGCATACATTGACGCAGAAATGTAAATGCTAGATATTAATTTTTCAGGCGTCGGATATAGACAGGCTGAATATAGTGGTGATAAACAAACGAGATTATAGAAATGGATAAAAAATTTTGCATTATAACAAAATCCAACAACCGTAGAGAATATCTATTCAAAAATAACGAAACTAGAAGTAATGAGTTTATCATTCAAAGTTCAACCTGCAAGTGAATTTGAATTAGTAATTGGGACTTGAACCAATAGGCTTTCATGAAAACAAAATTATATAGAACAAAGTTTATTTCCAATAGATTAATGCCTGCTACTAAAGTATTGTATTAATTAAATGGAAACCTATTTGGCTTGGTTTAAAAACTTTCAAGAAATAGTATTTTTGGTTATTTTAGTACTACTTCAATAATCCATCTGTGTTTCAATATCAGTGAACTTTTAATGCTATGTAAAAAACCCTAGCAGCTTTGAAACAAATTGTATACCTTTGTGGGACTCATTCAACCCTTCATTCAAGAACTAGGAAATTCAATTATGCATCTTGTAGACTAGGCTTTCAAACTTTTCAATTAAATTGCCCCATGTCTCACCTTCAACAAATACTAAAAAGTTCGGAACTTGTAACTCCAATGTTTGAAAGTATGTAAAACACCATTTTTTAAAACACACATACCGAAACTAGGTAATGCATGAAATTCACTTACAGGACTCACCACGTTATAACTATAGCCGCATTTTATTTTCATTCCGAACAATTCATCGATAAACTCTATTTATAATCATGAATGAACTACATATTTATGCATTTGCTCTGGGGGGAACGCGAGAACAGCAATTAATTAACAGCGGAATCATTAGGTTGAAATGCAAGCTTATATTTGAATGCATAATTAAATTATAATAGCAGACTGAGATAAAAGTAAGACTTAAAAGAATGATGAAAATGGATTTCCCTGCCATCAATAAAGCTTTCTGTGTATCAACCGAACAGGAAAAGATTGTTTAACGTTCTGCAGGGCAAATTGTCGCACTTGAAACACTCCAAAAACAACGAAAAAAAAAAAAGATTTGTCGTTCTCACGTTTGAAACCAAGTTTGAAACAAGAAATAGAAAAACTGAAAAACTACCCGAAAACATTTGACAACAATAAAAACTTGCAGATTACTATCTAGTAATCTTAAATCGCTATAAATCATTAAAAATCTTAAGTGGTACATGTACACTTATAGAACTGGAGACCGGGACCTTGATCTAGACCTGTTTCGTCTAGAAGACCTCCTCAAAGGAGATCTTGACCTGGACCGTGATCGTGAGTACCTCCTTCTGCGCTTCCTATCCCGAGATCGGCTTCTGCTGCGACTACGACTTTTACAAAAGAAAATTTATTGAAGTCATTGCATTTTATTGTATAACTGCATATAAAATAGTGTCTTAATATATCTGTACCTGGATCGTCCCCTAGACCTAGATCTATTGCCTCGTCTCTTCCTATTATCATCTCTGTCATTTCTAGTCCGCCGATCACCACTCCTGTCTCTTCCAAAGTTGTTGCGTCGAGTAAATCCACGACCTTCTCTTTCAACCATATCCTGATCACCCCGATCTGTGCTTTGCAACTTTCCAGGAGATGATGTATAGGACGACCTGCTAGTAGAACTAGCTGGACTGGAGGTGGAGGTGATTTGATGCTTGGGTATGAAACCTTGTCCCGATGGAGGGGTTCTTGGCATGACTGGTGGTTGGTGCTGTTGGGGTGGAGGTAAAGCCAAAGGTGGAGTTGGGAACCCCGGCGGTGCCAACCCTGCGATGAATGGTGGCGGCGGAACGTTCAAATTAATGACACAAGTTGTTGTAGGAGCTGGAACTTGACCAGGAGGAGGCTGTAGGGATGGAGGAGGCAGATGCAATGGTACCGATCCAAGATTGGGTGGCGGAGTCCCAAGCAAGCCTGGTGGAGGAATAGACATAAAATCCACTGGAGGTAAGACTATACCTTCAGAGACAGGCATGGCTAGAGTAGACTCCTTTACAGGTGAAGGTACAATCCTTTCGTCAATGTCTTTAAAGAGTGGTGGCTGACTCTCGGGGGTACGTGGAATTGAAGTCGGTTTTGAATCTTTCTCAGGCTCAACGGCAGGTAAAATCTTGGTGCTAAGATTGATATTAATTTTCAATTTTCCCGGAGAGCTAGTTCCGCCCAATTTCAAAGTTGTCTTTTCGAATGGACTGTCTTCAAACACTTTGTTTTTTGTCAGAGGAGGAGGTGAAGTTGGTCTGAGAGGTGGAAGAAGAGGAGCGGTTTCCCCGGGAGGCGGTGGCTCGGAATCATCTAATAGCTCTACAGTTTCATCATTCCCTTTTTCCCCCTCTTGTTCTGCCAAAGAAGGTATGGGTTGAGGGACACTGGCGTTGATTGTACTCAGAATATTTTTGATTTCTTCTGCCTGCTTTTCATCCAAGTTGATTAAAGGAGGAGGATGTTGCGTTGGAGCTGTATCCACAGAACTGTCAAGAGTAATCACGGGAGGATGATCTTCAATTTTCGGGGGTACAACACTGATTCTTTCATCTATATCACCGCAAATTGTCGTCGCCACTGTAGTAGACGTGGCTGGAGGAGGTTGGGAAATTATTGGCAAAGGTAACACCGGTGGAACAGGTGGCAAAGTTAACACTCGTTCATCAATATCCCCACAAGCTAAAATGGCACCGGATTTAAACTCAACGTCTTGCTTAGAAATTTTAGGAGGAGGGGCATCCTTGTCAATGTTCCCTCGATCTTTAGTATCATCTTCATCAGAGAATGTGATTGCTGAGGGCGAATACGCTTCTTCAGAATCCTCCTTTAGCTCTACTACTTCGGGTTCCAAATGTGGGGGAGTGCAAGAATCCTCCGGAACTGGGACAACAACAGGTTCGAGCCCAGGTATGATCGAGGGTTGCTTTACAAGTGATGGTGGAGGCGATGACTGTATATGAGGAGGTAAAACTGGCGGTGGAGAAGATTGTTGTTGTTGCTGTTGATTCTTGAAAATGCTGCTTCTTGTCGACCGAGGATCTAAACTACTCAGAACTGTTGGCAATGGCTTCGTCGGAGCTTGCATAAGAGCAACATCAGGAGCAAAGGGAGTGGTCTGAGGTCTCGTCATAGCAGCTGTTCTCAAGAAGCTATGGCTATCGTCAACGTTTTTCAAATCATCATCAGGAAAGTCTCCATCAAGACCAGGAATTCCAGAGATGGTCTTGGAAGTCAAAATTGAAGTAATATCTTGTTTCTCTTTGGCAATTTTGTCTTCAATCTCTTTGATCCTCATCGTAATACTCATTTCATCGTTCAAATTCAAATTCAACTCTGAGGAGAGATCTGCAGGCGTAGTTACGGGAGTCAAGGTAGTAGTATTTTCAGATTTTGCAAGTTCTTCATCATCTTCCCAAGGAGTATATGGTTCATTGTCGTCACCTTTCCCAGAAGTTGAAGCAGGGGACGGCACGGCCTGTTGATCTATTGGCGGAGAGGGTACTTTGTCTTTATCTTTATTGCTTGAACTTCTCAAAACTCGAGCTCCAGGCAAGGAAGGTGCCTTTTTCAATTTTTTCTTAGCAGCCTCACTTCCTTCAGCACTGGCTTTTCGCTTCAGACCAATACCAAATTCTGGAAAATGTCTAGTGACCACTGCTAACAAACAGTGTGTTCGTTCCTGAGGTAATCCTGGACCTCTAAAAGGAAGTAGGCAACGAGGCACTGGATGATGCTTATCAAGGGGGATCAGGTACACATCCTTGAGCGGATAGGATATACCTCCCATGACCCCGAGTCTCTCTCTAGAGGATAAATACGTAAAGTAGGTCATGTACACTTTCGCATCTTCCGGGCTGGCAGGAGCTAATCTGAAGACGATGATCTCCTTTGACTTCTTCATTTTATCAATGTAGTCCCACACCGTTTGAGGACTGATGCGACCAATAATGGGTACAGGGCTCATGGGGAAATATTTTCCGGACAAAGTGCCATCATTATGACTCACATTGTAAAACGATGCGTTGAATTTACCCAGTTCAGGCATCTCCAACCAAGACTCAAACACTGGCGGCTTTTCCTGTTCTTTCTTTCCACCTGAAGTCAAGGATGAGTCGTCGGTGAAGTCGGGTGTTTTGATGGTCGACGAGGGTAGTTCTTGCTCAGAATCTACAGATGAATGTCGCACGTCTTCTTTCAGCGTTGATGGCTTGGCAGCATTAGTTTCAGAGATAACATTAGGGGCGGGTTGAGAAATGTTTTCTGTTGGGGCTGGCTTATCCTTATTCTGTTGCTCCTCTGCCGTAGCAGACTTTGCCGATGTAGAAGGAGGGTCAAAACCCGCGGCATATGAAGGAATCTCACTAACACCAACTGATATCTTTTCGTCTTTCTGTGGCGCATCTTTCTCTTTCTGTTGCTCTTTCTTATCCGAGTCCTTTAATTCAATTATTTTTTCTTGCTTCTCATCTTTCGGAGATTTTGAACTTTCGTTGGATGTTTTAACCTTGTCCTTGTCGCGATCACGATGACGGTCTTTCTCCTTCTCTGAATCCTGCAATAAAAGTATGAAAAAATTGTAGCTTGAATTAATAAATAAGGATGCAAATTCGTATTTATCATGAACTTCACCATATTGCTACTATAACCCTTCGCAAAAAAGAACAAAAATAGAAAACAAAAAAATAAAAAGCAAGTCTAACCTTCCTCGACCTGGATTGTCTGCTTGATCTCTCTTTGTCTTTCTCAGATCGACTTTCTTTATCCTTATCTTTACTATCATGCTTCACCTTTGACGAAGCCGACAAGGAAGAATCTTTCTCCTTGTCTTTATCCCGGTGTCTCTCGCTTCGTCTTTTTTCGTCCTTTTCCTTTTCACGTTCCTTGTCCTTTGATTTCTCTTTCTCTTTATCGTGATGGGATGATTTATGTCTGCTGCTGGAGTGCCTGCTTTCCTTCTCGGATCTGTCGCGATGATGCCGATCCCTGTGATGATGATGAGATCTTTCTTTGTCTTTCGAATCCTTACTTTGAGATTTATCCTTTTGCTTTTGTTCTGCCTCAGGATCAATGATTATATCACTAATATCTAGGGGTTTGCTTTCCTCTGCCACCTCCAATGCGTTATCAACACCTTTATCCAACAGCTCTTGTTTCTTTGCCTCAGCTAACTTGTCCAGTTCTGAACGCTTAATAGCCTCCAGCTCCTTTTCTTCCTCTTGTTTACGCCACTGGGCCAACTCATGTGGTGCCATTTGATCAGGTGTCATTCTCACCAAATCGTAAGGTTTAATGTTCCCTTTAAGAATTTCCAAAAATATGGAATTCTTCTCGTCCTTTAAGTTAAAGTAAAGACTCCGGTATTTTGTTTTGCATTTGATGCTGTTGATACCGCCATAACAGCTCACAAGTTCATCAACAATTTTCACTCCAAGCGTTTCCGGTGTGTTGCCCATGGCTTCCATCTTTTTCTTATCGGTAGAGCTCATGTCATTGGCAACACGCTTCTTCAAAATTTCTTTTATGCTTTTCCGCCAATTGTCAAGCATAAGTTTTTCACTCGTTGGTCCATCAGATGACCTGGATGATTCTTTCTGGGAGTCTCTCCGTTCCAATTTTTCCTTTGTGCTACTCTCTTTCGATGAGGATTTGTTGCTGGACGAGCTAGAGGTGGAACGGTTGCTTTTTTGACTTTCCGAAATCGATGACGTACGTTGACGTTCCTGCTTCTCGGGGCCTACGATAAAATTAATTTTTAATCATGTAAAACTAAAAGACTGGACTTGTATATTATTACTTACTAAATTATATAAGTGAATAGTACTCATGCAAGCATGCATTAAAAGTGAGATTTTATCATGTATTCTATAAAGACAAGATTAATAGTTTTTTTTTATTTGACCCTTACAGGAAACAGGGAGATCCTGTTCCTGTGCCAGATCGGAAGCGGAAGCAGAAGCATTGACATTGGTATTGATGAGGATCATGGTCATAGCAGAAGTCATACCCTTTGAAACGTCATCCACTTTTTTAACCACAACATTTGGGGAGGAATTAACAATTGCATTCACGCTATTTGGACTAATGCCTTGGACAGTCGGCAAGGGACTTTGGTGAGGAGTTCCTGGAGTCGGAGTCTTTCGTCCGGCGGAAGTGTTGGGTGAAGTGGGGGCAGATGGTGACTGACTTTGACCTCCCTTCTCTTTTTCAGCCTTCTCCTGTTGCTGCTTTTTATAAAGAGCGGAGGCTGTTAGCTCCTTCTGCTGGGGTTTGGCTTTTGCTGGAACCACTGCCGTCGATACCGACGCCCCAGGAGTGACGACGTGAAACTCGAAAATTGACTCCGGCACTGAGTTCTGGCGCTAAAATGGACAGTTCAGAATACCATATTAATTAATACAGATTGATAAATTTTGAAACTGTTTACAGTTAGTACAGTCTTAACACGAATATTACCGTTGAATTGATTCTTTATGTACTTAAAAAAATACCTTGGGTTTAGTTGTCGCTTGTGCATTTGTCGGAGTAGTTGCCGTCGTTTTCTGTGCAGTTGGTGTCGTTGCTGAGGGCACTGGGCTTGAAGTAGTGGTAGCCACCGTTGTGGTTGGAGAAGTGGCGGGAAGATGAGATATTTTCTCCTTTTCTTTAGGTGAAGTAGCCTTTCCAGATCCCACGCTTTCCGAGAATTTCTGCACACAGAGATCACTGCAATAGACGGAACCCATCCGTGCGGGCTTCTTGCAAACCATACAACTCATTCCAGAAGTTAGCGGTTCTTTGTCTTCACCTCTTTCACTTCTCCTTCGACTCCTATTTTTTGCAGCAGCTGCAGCGATAACACTTGGCATTTGAGCTGAAGCCGCTGCAGATGCAGCAGCTTCGGCTTCGGCTTTCTGTGCTGCCGCAGCAGGTGTTAATTTCGTTGACTTTGCTGAAACAGTTGACTTTGGAGTTTTTTGTAGCTCCTGACTCTGTTGAGACAATTGAGACTGGGATTTTTGAATTTGATGCTGCTGAGGTTTTTGGTTGTTTTCAACGGAAGATTCTGAAACAGATCCAACCGACTTTCGCTGTCTTCCTGCAACTGTCGCTGCTTTATCCTGTCGTTGTTGCTGCTTTTGGGCAATTTTAACTTCCTTAATTTCAGCGGCTTTCAACTTCTTGCAGTTGGGACAGTACCATTTTTGGTTCTTGAGTTCCATTGCCTTTCCTTGAGCTTTGGTGACCCCAACACATTTCCCATGAAACCAGTCTTCACACTGATCACAGCAAATCATGAACCGACCGTTGTGAGGCTTTCGACAAATGCACCAAAGTCGGTTTGGGTCATCGTCAGTGTAATCTTCATCTTCTTCAGTTCCTGCAGGATCCTCTCCGGAAGCCTCCTTTACTTCTTCATGGTCATCTTCGCTTTTTTCACTGATGGACTTAGCCACTGCAGCGATAGGTGACGGAGCAGCAGATCCATCTTCACTCATTTCATGTTGTGTAGCGGTTGATGATCTCCTGGAAGCTTCTTTAACACTCAAATCTTCTAAACTCAGGTAATTTGGATCCGCCAAGTGGGCAGGCAGTTTCCGTTGTCTGACAGGTCGACGACCGCTTCCTCCACCTTGTTCATTTCTTGGCGTGGAGTCAATATTTGCAGACGTTGGAGTGGTAGGTATAGAGGATACAGGAGGAGTTGGTGGAGCTTGAGTTGAGGATACAATCCCAACATGCACGGGCTGGAGCGGCTGTTGAGGTTGCTGAGGAGCAGGGGTTGGTGTTCCAGGTACACTACCGGTAATGGACGCTGCTTGAAGCGCTTGCATTTGTTCCTTTTCCTTTTGAAGCATTTGCTCCTTTTCTCTTTGGAGCATTTGTTGATTTTCTGCAAGAATCCGCTCAGCCTCTTGACGCTCAATACGATCTTGCTGTCTTTGCGAGCGTCGAATACTCGCATCACTTTCCGAAAGTTTCCGCGGTGCACCAGGAGTACTAGGGGCACTTCCGCCTCTACTACCACGTCCACTACCGGACGAAGCCGAGCCAGGTCTTCCAGGCGGTCGTCCAGGGCCCCTTAATAAGGAATCTTTCTTGGGACTGCTTACTGTCGAGGAACTCGGAGAATCAGAGGGTGTCACAGCCGAACTACTCACCATACCATCATCTTTTCCCTGGGTAAAGCTACTGTCACCCCAGCCTGGCCCAGCAGAGTCAGGTACCGAAACGACACCCATTCCAAGAGCTTCCGTCAAAATCTCACGACCTTGATCACTTTGCAACACATTTTCTAAAACCGCTATGCTTTGAGGGTCTAACTGGCTTTCAAAATAGTTCGGGTCAATAGAGCCGCTCGGCACCTCAAGGGATACGATTGCAGAAGTGGATGTAACATCTCCACCAGGAGGAGTTTCCAACGTTATAACTGCAGTTGGCCCAGTACCAGACCCTTGTCTTTGAGCTTTGATAGTTCCTGCGGGCTGAAGCTGATGATGATGGCCCACTTCCATGGTTACTTGGGATCCTATAGTAGGGTCCAAAAATCCTACTGTCGAATCACCGCCATAGGTTACAGCTTGAGGTTTAGTCTTCCTTGCTCGGCCTCTTGCAGGTGGAATACCGGGCAGTGGATTAGTAGGACTTTTGATTTTATGTGTTGGTAGGTTTACAGTAAACGTCTCTCCTTCTTCGATCACTATCAAACAGAACCAAAAAAATCAATAGATGCCTCACCAACTCATTGTCATTTAATCAACATAAAACTTCATGCATAATCTTCAAACATCATAAATCAACATATTTTAATGCACTTAAAGTAAACTACATTATTATTATTATCGATTCACCCCACCCATTTGCTTACTCTCCTCAATGAATAATCGATATTGTCAATGTCAACATACAAAAATTCACATCAACGAAAAAAAGTTAAGATATTAATATATTGTGTTATCATTAATCATCAATTTTACCTGGAGCATCGGGAGTTGTAGGGTTAAAATAAATAGTGCCATCATCGCCTAAGGTAAGTTTGTAGGTCGTCGTAGCTATTGGCTTTGGACTCGATTCTTCATCGAAGCTCTGGACACTATTGCTGTCTTCACTACTAGCACTAACACTACTTGCACTTGCGGTGGCTACACCTGTGCTTACACTACCTGAGTCTCCAGCACTATTCGACAAGCCTCCCAGGGGCAAACTTGTCGCACCGTCGAGGAATACTATAGGAGGGAGTGAGTCTTCTTCCTGCTTTACGTGGCTTTGTTGCCCTACTTCTTCTTGTTTGTCCTCACTTTTCTCTGCACTGCTCTTGCTCGTCTTCCCCCTCTTTCCCTTGACCTTGAGAAGCTCTCCACTTTTTGCGATCAAACTCTTCTCGATTTCTATAAGGTCTAGAGCCTGACAGGCAGTAGTAGCAGTTGTCGTAACGGAAGGAGCTGTTGCTCCTGCTTCTCCTTCTGTCACAGCTCGACTAGTTTCCAATACCGAAGCACTATCACTTCCACTCGACGATATTTTTGTTTCATTATTATTGCCATTTTCCTTAAATCTGGTTTGCATAGAAGTAGAACTAGAGGACTCAAGAGAAGTAGCGCTGGCGCTTCCATTCGTGGTCATATCAGAACCAGCACTGCCACTATTACTACTGCTCTCTGCAATGTTTTTATTATTGCTACGCTGATTATCATCTTCGTTAGCATTATTATCTCGATTTTCTTTTTTCTGTGCTGCTTCTGGTTCTGCTCCTTGCTGTGAGCCTGAACTTGCACTAGTCGCTGCTGTAGCTTGTTGTTGTTGCTGTTGAGCTTGAGCAGCTCCTCGCTCGCTTCTTCGTCGTGTGACGGGTTGGTGTATCGTCATCGTCGCTGCCGTGGACGGGTTTGACGATGCAGAGCCTCGTCTTGTTCTACTGCTCGCTCTAGTGCTTATTATTGGTTGTGGTGGCTGTGGTGTTTGTGATAGTGATGATGATGATGATGTTGGTACCGTAGTCGAATTTGCATTATGGTCATCCCCTCCAGTTGATTGGATTTGAGATTGTGACTGTCCTTTTGTTGTAGTATCTTCAGTAGATGAGGACGGTGACGATGTTGATGAGGATGACGACGTAGAATTCACATTAGCGTTTGCAGCAGCTGCTAACGCTGCAGCCCTACCCGTGCTTCTTCGAGTTGTTATTGTGGGTATCACAGCCGCCGCCGTTGGTGTACTGGTGGTGGTATTGGTGGCGGGACCTGCTGATGACCACGTCGGTGTCGGCGTGTTCGCTGCAGTGGAAGATACATTAGTAGACGGAGGTGGAGTTGAAGTAGTCCCTGCTGCTGGCGAAGATGTTGCAGACGCACTGGGATTAGATGTTGCGTTCGCATTCGAACCACGAGTGTTTCGTCTTGTATTGTATGTCTTTATGATCTCCATTTCGGCCGTTCATTCAAACTGCAAATATAAGTATAGAACAAAAAATCACAAAAATACTTCACAACGCATTTTCCTCACTCTCTGGACAACATGAATATTTCGAGAAGGTTAAGAAAATATTTATACTATTTTCCCACTACACACGTGACACGTGCAAACCCAAACTGAAAGATTAGCTTATTGATATGATAGGGAAAACATTACCTGGTTCAAAAATGGAAGTATTTTTTGGTACTTGACGCCTCTCTTGCCTTCCCTTTTAAACTGCGTCTTCTTAAAAATTAACGTTTGCAGTACTCCATCTGAAACTAAAATGATTAAAGTTAAGTTATTTGAAACAATCTATTGTGTAAACGAATGTAATAAATTGATGTTAATGTTGACCAACAATGTGCTTGCTTTGGAATTTAAGTTAGAGTTATGCGCTCTTCCTTACAAGTACGACTAGGGTTTGACGAAAATGATTAAACCTAATTGTTTTCCTTTGATGTTCTTCACGATAGTCTGATTTTGGTTTATGTATAGGATAGGTATTGACTAGTCTTAGTCTTACCGAATTTGTAACGATATTAACTACAGTCAAAGATTGACAATTTTATGTGAAACATGCAACTTAACAGTAGCAATTTAAAAAATACAATTTGAAGTCTTTGCAATATGCAACATATGACTTGCAACTTATAAACTATGTCTAAAGTCTGTCCCTTTATATTGTACTGTCATGTCAATATCTGGCTAATTTTGTATTAAATGTTCGAAAAACGTCAAAATTGTTAGTAGAGTTTGTCACTGGTTTATTACTCTTTCTGCTTTCTTATCAAGTTACGGATTTAAAGAATGATGTGAAACCAACATTTACGTTATCAAACAAAATCCGTTTGTGGAATAACTGGAATGGAAGAAAAAGACCTTAAAACTTGTTTAAACTTTATCTGTGACAAAAAAATACTGTTACCCTTCAAGTCAGGTGTCATTAAAACATATGAATTTAACAATCCATCCTTAATCCTTACTTTAAAAAAATACTATACAAACGCCTTAGTCGTACTCGTACATCGTACTACAATGGAAACAAAACGTATGATGCAAAACTTAAGAAGCGCTTCCAGACAAATCTTTTGATTTTTTCGTTTTCGAACACGTTTTTATTCAAATCCAAAGCAAGAAGGGATTAAAACAATTTCAACATGTTATAATGGATTCATGTACAATTAAAGAAAAACTGTGCCAGAAGTCTGAACGTGTGACAGCAGCAACACAAAATTACAAATCTCAAATTCCAACTTACTCAATAAATATAAAAATTACTACACAATAAGATCAGCAAACTTGTTCGGCTTCTCTATATTTCCACTTTACAAAGGGAATATTTATTCCCTGGTTTAAGATCAATTTACATTTTTAAAAAATGTTGACAATTAAAACTCTAAGAAAATTCCGAGACTTTATGGTTCGTCAATCAAAAACTCGTTGTCCTTCGAAGGCCCTCCACTTTTTTAGCTTGGATTATTGATAAAACATGCAGTAAGGGCGAATCTGGGTGAAAACGATGTTATGATGATTATACTACTCCACAAAACAAAAGAATTACTCTGATCTCGCCTGTGGTCTTTTTTTGGTCACTACACGCGATACATGCGAGTAAACACCAATGCTGAGTTGAGCAATGCTGATAATAATAGAGTCTTTTTGGGAACTGGGAACATGCATTGCTGATACACCCACCCTGAGGATAAGAACACCCGTCAATAAAAAATGCTTCCACAAAAATTCAATTCTTGAAACATTGCACGCATCAGAAAATTAGACACGGGCAAGATATGAAGAGCATTGCAGTGCATCATGCGTATTCATTCCTCTCCAGTATAGTAATAGTATTTTCCATTTGAGCTTATTGCGTTGTTTACAAAAAAAACTAAAATGTGGGTAACTGAAGCCTAGGCCTAGGCCTCCACTCCACTATAATATAGCTGTGTGCTTGGGCTTTGATGATGATGGAAGAGTAGAGTAGAACATTTTCCGCTTCTCTCTGTGTCGCTTTGTTTACTCAATGTTGTTGCTTTGCTGCAGGTGTGTCGTGTCGTCGCATCGCATCGCGTCTCTTCCTAGTGCAAGTAATGGGGCATTGAGAATTTCCTGTCCTGAACTGAACTGACGAGCTGGGCTGATGCTCGATGCTGCTTTACTGTTAATAATCTTACCAATTTCCTACAATAGAGAGCGATTGCATTCGCGAAAGTAGAAAGAAAGTCTCCTTGTCGTGCAGCAGGAAGAAGTGAAAGTCCATTCAATCATGATGATATAATGAGCCATGAGATCAAGATGGGTATGGATGTGTGAATTATAAAATAAAAGCTAAAGAAATAACAATTACTAACTTTCATGTATTACTTGAAGTAAATAATTACGTACTTTTGTCAATTATTATGTATTTAATCGTAAGAAAAGTCCACATGGGTAAATTAATTATAATTTTATTTGTAAATGGGATTTTGAAGAATTCAATGAAAACAATAAAGTAAATATTTCAAAATGCCTTTTAATTTAAATTACATCCACATTCCCAATCGAAGATAATAAATGTTTTAAGTGAAAAAACTTCTACTTTAAAGGACCGTTTATTTAGCTTTAAAAAATTAAAGTGAACTTACCTAGATCTACCTAGATCCTACCTACCTGATCCACCTAGATCTACTTATTGAAAAAATGCTTTTAAGTATTTCCGGAAAATCCTTTCTCACACATAATGTCAATGTAAAGTTCAACATGGCCAAACTGAATAACCCCGAAAATATCCCTAGCATAAACAGAGAACGATTTGTCGAATTCCTATGCATACAAAGGAAATGGGTTGCCTTATTGCTTCAACTTAAACCAACTTTTGAAAACTGCAAGTGAAAGCATGATTTAAATTGCGAGAATTCCGCTTCTAAAGTATCCTCCATCTCGATCTAAATCTACAATGCTCATCACAGCATAGAACATCAACGGCGTCATCTTTATATTTTATTGGGTACACGTCTTTTTCAGTGATGTCTGGGCCAGGCAACATGTAAGTGGATTGCAGAGTAACGTATGTAAAAGTCGTGCAATAATTTTCAATAATGCATCGCGAAATAGGTGCTGCAGTACTTTCATTTTTCCAAATTATACCAGCAACACGTTTCTCTAAAAAATTCAGGATGAGCAAGACGAAGATGTAATCAACAGCTAACAACACCTCCTGAACGCAGAGGGAATTAATTAGAGAGAAAAGCTTTAAGCAAAGAGTGCTGGTATTACAAATACTTTCTCTTTTTTAGCATTACTCTTTTCTTAGCTTTTACCTACACACACATGCTCTCATCACATTCTTCTTCCTTTCTCATCCTATGCTTTCATTGAAGTGATCTAATTCAATACATGTTAAAAGTCATTTTCGGCTCACGTACACATAACACATAAGTTTTTTCCTCAAAAAGCCTTTGAACTTTTTCGAAAAGAAAGTCATGCTCTTGAATTTGCTATTTCTTCTTAGTACCAAAGCTTTACAGTGAATCAAGTCGATTCTGAGACTCACAATTACAATTCAGAGCTCCTTGTTCATTTCATTGTTCACTCATTCACTCTTTACATCTATTCAGATTGTCAAATATACGTAAACGACATAGGGGCATGGCGCATGTCTATGTCTTCATGATTTTTATACAAAAATGTTTATGCTAGTTCTGTATTCTACTTTTACATTTTGAAAACAAACTGCGTATCTTTTATCACGAATCCTCTAAATATAAAATATCCACCAAGCATGTCCTGCAGACTTTTTTGAGGTAGGTTTGGTGAGCAAAATTAAAGCTAAAACCGTATTATAGATAAACTAAACGTTACGTTTTGAGTTTACTAACCTTTTAAAACATCCTAAGAGACCCTCTTTAAGAGAAAGTGAGTACTATGTATTTAGAAATGTAGAATGTAGATATACTTAATTTAAAGAAAAATATTGGACATGCCTTTCCCTACTCCTTTGGGTCTGGGACTCATTTCGTTTTCTCATGCCCCCATGCTTACTTTTCATCTCTTTAAGGTGGCGTCTTTATGCTTCGACGCTTACTAAAAAGAATATCTCGTTGAAAGAGCTAACTTCTTTTCTTTTGAATGCTTTTTGTCATTTCACTAAAAAAAGTTTTCAACAATTACATAGTAGTTTAGAAAGATATAAGTAGTAAAGGGAACGAACAAACTTTGAACAGGATAACTTTCATTTTTCAAAGAAAACTTCTTCTTTTTGAAATTCGAGAAGGGCTCATCCCGTTCCTCCTCCATTGACGGAGAGGAGTGCGTAGTTTCAGTTGTTGAAAAAGTATAGCTACAACTACAACTTGGTCATCTTGCTAGCTTAACTCTATCTATCCACCCAAAAGCCGTTTACACTTCCATTTGTAGTTTTTGTCGAAAGCCTTGTCCCCTTTCTTCTGAAAGGAAAAGAATGTGTCTAATTTTTCTTAACCAAATAACTTCACATTACTTTATTATGATGGTAATGGGCACACATTATGAAGACGATGACAAAGATGGAGGAGGAATCCGCAAACATAGGTTCGTACACATTCCATTCGTTAGCAAAGAGTAAACTTCTCCTTTCATCATCATTCCATTTTTTTTACAAAGAGCAAACGGCAAAAAGGAGAGTACGTAATGAATGACAATGATAATGTAAGAGCACTGCCTCCAAAGGGCATTACGTAACAAATTATGTAAACTATTGTGGCGTTTACGTTCCCTACTATAACCCATATCAAGTTCATTTAATTTATTTTCCTTTTCCATCGTCCATCAACTTTTTATTTGCGTCAAAAACATTGAAACAATTTATTTTCTAAAAATAAGTTCATGTATGCGACATATGATAATCAGTTTTGGAAATTCACTTTCAGGAACCCCCGCAATAGAAAGCTGACAACTGACGGAGAAAGCTAGGGGGCTTTTGGTATCTTTATGGCATGCTTGGAATTTCGAGCATGATTTTCATTTCAAAGATTTTGCAGCTGCTACATTGCTACGATTACTTCTATAGCTGCCTCTAGATATACGGAAATTCTTCTTACCACTCGCGTTTCGAGAACTTGCAAGTACTTTGCCAGTTCCTTAGGGATCGCTCCGTCTACTTTTTGCTTCATGCAGGAAGATAATAATACTAAGACATCTGTAAACCTGAACAGATTTGTCTCAACCAACAAATCACCTCTTATTTTATTTCATTTCTGGAGAAATCCAAAAAACAAACAATAATAATGCATATTAAAGCAAACAATTTTGATATTGACCCTGTCAAAACTCTGAATTTTCTAGGATTCCAGAAAAGGGTCGTGCCTTTTTACCTAATCTGCAAGTTTCCTGGTACAAATTTTCAATACAGGTCCATTCATATAAATCACGTAGACCTAAACACTTGAAGGGACTTTAAGTGATCCCCTTCTTCTCTTTTGCATAAGTGCAACCTTCCAGGCTTTCGTTTTCTCACTTATATATTATATGAGTACTCACACACAACAGCATTTCCATAAAATGGAAATGATTTCCTTTCCAGCAGACCGTAAGTACATTCATTATTCTTGATACGGTATAAGTGAAGCTATCTAGAAATGGAAATTGTTTTTAGATTCTCTCCACGCAAATAAGTAGCATCATCATCGTCATTCCCTCGATGATAATGTGATACTAAAAATGCTCCAGAGAGAGCTTTAAGGTCCAGAAGCCCCAAGCTCAAGTAAAGCCCATATCAAAGCTGTATATTTTTCATTCTCCCACGATATCACATCCTTATCTCCCTTTTGAAAAACACAAAAGATCATTCATGGTAAGCATACAATATATAATACGGTATACGATACATTGTCGAGCAAAGTGTATCTGTTTTTTTTTCTCCAGAGGGAAAGTATTAAAGAAAAGGAAAGAATTTCTTGTCCCGCCCAAGTCCTCAAAAGTAAGGAAATCGAGCCCTTTTGGCTGAGTCTGAAACTAAAATTATTATCCTAGCAAAGAACCCGAAGCCAAAGTGGGATTGGAGCCATCATGTTTTCCAATCTTGTTCTTGTCTATTTTAATCTAATAAAAAGTTTTTTTTTAAACATTGGTCGGTTGTTGTCTTAAATATGTGTATCTTGTGTGGTATTTCCTTAACCCTGGGACTTAGAGCTGACGGTAAAACTAAGACTGGAAGCTTAACTCTAACAGAGGGAACCAAAATGCTACTTTCTGTTTTGTCATCTCTTCCTAGCACCCTACCAGCAGCTTTCATGAGTCTGGAATAACTTTAAAGATTTTTTCTCTTTTCACCGCAATTAATTATTAAACGAAGCGTTTAGCATTTGTTTGCAAGGGAAACGCAACGCTCATGTTATTTGGCCTTTCCCTCAACTCTAATTTAAGCGATTAATATGAAAGCAAACTTTCTCCATTCATTTTTCTGAATATGGAAATTACTTTCCTCCCAAGCACCATCTGTTCTCAAATCTGAATTTAGGCCAAAGTTATATACTTATCGGAACGAATCGGATAAGCTTAATTAGGTAGATGAATTTAGAAGCTGGAAAGGCTTATTTTAAGGATCTTTGGAATTATGAGAAAGATTAAGATCCAAATTTTTTGTAATACTTAGTTCATCAATATGATTATTTCTTTTTCAGTGCATCCATTTTCGTTCTCATCAATCACAAAAATCCGACGTAAAATAGTCAACGACGCTGACAAATCCTCAATTCAGGTTGTCAATAATGAGCATGTCAGAACTGATCCTTTCATGTTCCCAACTTCAACTTTCCTGCCATGCTTGACTACTTACGGGTAAATAATGTTCTACATTTATCCCTCTCCACTCTTCATCATTTTTCAAGGCTGCAGAATTATAGCGCTTGTACAATCCCTAATACTTTATGTCAATCCATGCAAATGCTCAAGAACATTTTTTCAAGGAAATCCATCATCCTTCCTCAAAACTTTTAGATTCACCTTTTTCGTAGATGTGTAACTCGGAAAAAATTGACACTTGCTACTTCATATGCATAATGCACACCCGCAGTACCTCTTCACTTCACCAGTCAAAACCATGACAGAATTGGGTTTTCCAGCAACTACAAAGACGTTTTAGAATGTTTTATTTTACCCTATTTTATTGCGTATAATGCATCTTTTATGAAAGTTTTCACAAAGACATGCATATAGATTTTTGCTTACTCACGATCTCCATGAAGAACGGAGTGCATAAGCTAGAAGAAACGTGACATAAAAAAATCAACGCGTACGTAAAATTCTCCAAAAGTTACTGCTGCCGCTACATTTGCAAGAGCCTGAGCACGTACAAAGGGAGCCTGACTTTCACTTTTCTAAACAGTCATTTAAGCCATTAGAAAATATGAAAAGTGAGGGAGAGTGATTCGCAATCTACAATCACAACCAGGGGAAAAGTACGACCAAGTTAAACAAAACGTCCACAAAAAGCGCACCCAGAGTTTGCAGCGAAGCTGAGAGAAGAGAGAAAACGATCCCATTATATTTGTTAGCCGGTTCCGCTCCTTCCTCTGTTTTCCAATCTCTCTCGAGGAGGACGGAACAGTGTAGCGTGCGCTCCTGCATTGCATTATTACCTTCACTACAACAACCGCCGTTGCCTCATTGCAAGGTATTATTCACGTTTCCTCGCTTTCCACTTTTTTTCATCTTCCATCTCATATCTGGAACCTGAACGTAAAAAGAAGACTTAGTGTCAAGTGTTTGAGTAAAGGATTGTGGTGAAGTGAAGTGGAGTGAGTCAGCTTTTCTTTACAAACCCCTTGTTCCTTTCCCTTCTTCGTAGAAAATTGCATGAAACCTGTTTTTCCAACATCGTCTTCGTTTTCTGCTTCGTTGGAATACAAAAAAGACATCTTTTTTATCGTCCACTGCTCCATCTTCAACGTTCCCGTTTGCAGTGAGCAATTCTTGAATAACATTATCAATTTTCATCACCGTAAAATGATACACGGAACACAGGGGTTGCACTACATCTTGAACGTCATATGGTGTGGCACTTTCAATTCCCAAGAGTCAAGGGGCATGATGAGACGGTGAAAGTGTCCGGTGTAAATAAATAGTTAAGATAGGATCTCCTCAATTTATTCGCGCACCGTATGCACCTCACCAAAAATTTAGGGCTTTTACTACTTTACTTTTATAGTACTTCATCTCTTATTGCTATTGTATTGTTAGGCATACTCTCCAGAGACTAGAGACTGGAGAAAAGATTGCTGTATTGTACTTGCTTTGAGTTTCTAGCAGAGTAAAAGTACCCAGTCAAGTAGTCAATAAATTCTTGGGAAATCAAATGGAACAGAAAAGTCAAAGGGGCAATAAGGAACAAAAGGGAACGATGAATCTCAAACGATAATCTGCTTAAGTTCGTTGCTCAAGTATAAAATCAATCATTTTTCTAATGAAATTATTAGCTGATAGCACGTGAAGTGGATAAGAATTATGTAGAGGAATGAATACAAAGGTCTCTTCTGGAATTTCGAGAATTTGTTTTTGAGCTTCTCTTCTACTACTTTACTACTGCTACTTGTGGAATGTATCCATTTCATTCCTCTACTCCTTCATGCCTTGTGGGAGAATTACTAAATCCCAATTCTGAATCTGGAGGAGATTTTTTCAAATGAAAATTCCTCAAAACAGAAGAACGACTGGAGTGGGAGAGAGGAAGAGTGAGTGTTGCTTAATCTGATCAACCTAATTCGGTTTTTGGGGGAGTAGCAAAGTAGAATTCTTGGAAACTCTCAAGCTTAAAAAATTGAGTTTGCACTCAAGAGTAATGACTACGACTCCATCTCCAAACCACTGCACTCTTCTTGTTCCTGTTGCTCTCGCCAACCATTACCCACTACTCTAAAGGCATAAAAATAGCTCATAGAAAGGAGTAAGCAACGAATTTTTGCAGCAAAATTTCATTTCGTCTTGGCCGAAAAAGAAGACAACTTGAGTTGGCCGACATTTGTTCATATTTTTATCACTCTAATCCAGACGTTAGCCAAGGCTGATGGCGAGATGGTTTTAAAATATAGGAAACCAATGTCAATATAATATCAGCAAGAGAACGAGAAATTAAACATTTACAAAAGGGGGTAGGGAAAGCTACTTAATCAGTAGATGGAACAATTCATTTTAGTGGGAATTGAGTAGAAGTAAAAGTATCATTGGCGAAGCTAGAATCTTTGAGAGCAAAGTAAACAAATAAACAAAGAAGTCAAGTTAAACAAGCGGAAGCCATAGCTATTCCTCAACGCAAGTAATAATGCTCAACAACTCAAACTTTGTGCGATTGTTTTTCTGCTTGAAACGCAATTAATGGGATTAAGATTGCAGCGGAAAAGAGAAAAGTCGGAAGAAAGCAAACATTTTCTTTCCATGAATGATCATCTCGTCTCCTCATTACAAAAGGTGAATTCGATAGGGTTGTCCCGCTTTATGCAATTTTTTAAAAAGCGAATATC
>JAHZMX010003937.1:0-24142 GCA_027743895.1 Seira musarum
TTTTTAGTATCCCTTGTAAATTTTCAGGGGGTGTCACGGCTTCTCCGGACAATATCCCCACCTTCCAACCGGTTGCTACGCCTATGATAACTCGTACTTCAACTTCAGTTCAATAGTAATTCTTTATTTTCTTAGCTTATACTTGAAAAGCAATTTACACAGCATGGCTTTCTCCCAAACTTGTAAAAATTTTCTTAACAAACGCATCCTAAATCTACGAAATTGGTGTTTTAATTCTACAAGTAAGAATATAAGTAGAGCAGCCAGTATTCCAAAAGCAAATGGAAGGAACACAGCAACAATAGTACCGTCAAGTCCTGCCGCCTTCGGACTTTGGTCTTCACCCTGATGCAACTCACTCTCATTTTTAGGGGCCTTTATTTTAGTTAAAAATTCCGCAACGAATTTGTCAATTCACATGGAATATCCGGAGGAGGTTATAGCCCTAAAATTTCCTAGTAGCTTTGGAGTAGTCCAATGAAGTGGTCTTGCCCCGTAGCTGAAACTAAGTAAGTCTTCTTCTTTTCTTAGAAATGCATTGACCTTCTCATTCATTTTCTTCATCGAATAATACAATTCGTAAGCCTCGACTGCAGGTAAAAGTAAAGCTGTCTTATTACATGGCTTCAGCACATCCTCGAGAGCCCTTTTTCCCAAGAGGAGTTCCTCCCAAAATGGGTAAAGCTTTGTTTGGTTCATAGGCGTCTTAGCTTCTGGACTAATCTCACGCTTCATAGAATGAGCAAGAAACCTTAAATTGAGGAAATACGACTCTGCATCTGCAAATCCAAGTAATTCACTTTTAGAAGTTTTTGAAATAGAGTGTTCTCCGTACTCCTTAGATCCATTTAATCGCAACTTATTACTTTCGAGCATATTGAAGATATCGATTGCATCCGCCAATCCTATTGTGGCAATGTTCATTAAACGTCTAGTACTATCTCTTTTACTTGTGGAATCGAAGATGGGTACTGCTCTGGTGAATATATCAAAACCGAATTCCAGAAGGCGCTTGTGGGTGTCGTACGGAACCGGTCGTCTGGGGCTTGTCAGTTCAGTTATATTCACGTTTTTATCGGCTCCACTCAATACAATCGCCATGAAAATGAAGGGCAACATTACGGATTTGAGGGAAAAGGATTTCCAAATTCTTGAAATATTTATTGGATTACCTTGCTCCCACAAACATTTCAGACAGGACTCGATATTCGGGACTAAATAATTGTTGGCAAATTCAAATTTTGTAACAGACTTTGCAATGTTCCTCACATTTTTGGCAGAATTGTCCTTAACAAGTAGAATTGTAGCCAACGCAGAGGAAACAAGCATTATTGATAGTAATATGGAAAACCAAACGGTTGGAGTGTAAATATTTATGAGAAACTTGACACCCAAGACATCTTGTACTGCTGGACCGCAACTCACAAAATAAAGTGATGTTTCCAAACCATAAAACTCTGAATATTCGTACTTTCCTGTTGGATAGACGCTGATCACTGGATAGAAATCTACGTGATCCTGGCAAGGACACCCTGGATCTTCATAATTCAGAATTTGTGAGCAACAAATGTATTGTTGGGGATGAACTGTTGCATTCCCCAAGACACGTCGCAGATATCTAATCTATATTTCATACCGGATATCTTCCAAGGTTTCTGCTGTTGAGGTCATGTGATGGAACTCTGAGTTCGATAATTGCCCACCTGGAAAACGGAAGTCGTTCTTCTCGAATGTAAAGAGACCAAACCACTAGTGTCCAGGCGCATGACCATGTTAGAGGTATCGCGATTCAGAAATTCTATGATTTGTAATAAACTCTGAAAATCGGATGAAACTGGGATCTGGACAGGTTGAAGTGGATCACATTTTTTGCAGAATCTGCAGAGAACGTAGAGCTCCGTCATATTTAGTGTGCCTCCCCTTGGGACGCCCAAGTAAACCAGAAGTTCCTTCCTTGTGGTTGTGTGAATCTCGATTACGCCGTAAAGGTCAGCAATTCTGAGTACTGAACGAGACCACCCATTGATCAAGTCCGACAGTGAAGACAAATCCTGTGTGATTGGTGCAAATAGAATATCGAATCTAATGCGTGTGTTGACAGAGTAAACTGTTTTCGTGTATGATGTATTAACTGGAAATGTGTAGTCCCAGAACTTCCTCCATCGGTGGGGCAACACGAGACCAAGCACACCTGAATGTGGTAGATATTCATGGTACAACGGATCCTCTTTCCGAGAAGGAGGTAAGATGTAAAAGTGGTTTTCACATAGTCATGGCCTGTGATTCAATGACATGTTTTTTGAGTAGGGTTCAAAGCATTCCCAATTTGAATTTAATTTGTCTTGTCGGCAAATGCTGTTGCTTCCTTTCAATGTTTCGTAATCTCCGAAAGACGGGATTTTATTGTAGGGGAAAATATAGGTGTACTTGAACTTGACTTGCTTCTGTTTCACCCCCTTCTTGGCGATATTACTTGAGAAATATCGTATCGTGACAAGATGATGGGAAAATCAAGATGAGGAATATTAATGCCCCTGTAGTTTACAAGATGAACAAGGCAGTGTTCCCTGAGAAAAGGCTTGATTCTCTCTTCAAGATTCTGAATAATCATGTCGCTATGGAATGAATTTCTTCGGATACTTGAGTATTTGACCTCAAGCACCTTTCAGCTCTCAATTGCACCTATGCAAATAAATATTTCAAGTGCGTAAGTGAAAGTCATCGCGATATTAAGTTGATGGAGTTAATGCTTAACTAAAGAAAATCAAGAATATATATTTCCATGTAACAAAATAACAATTAGTATTAATGCCCCGACTTCACTTTGTAGACATGTTTAGCCAAAAAGCTTTAGGATGGAATCTTTTATTTTATAGAATGTTCAAAAAGCACACTCTGGAGTCTTTGGGCCACTGGCTTTATTGAAGTCTAAGAAAATAGGAAAAATGGGTAAAGCTGATTTGTCTGATATCTAATTTTTAAAATTGAAATTCGAATTGAAATAAAACGCTTCAGTTACGCATTTGCAGACAACTGGGTTAGCTGCTTTCTCCATCATCATAATCAATTATGTAATGAAATGTTTAGAAAGAAATGATTGGGGCGAACTTTCGGGGATCGGGGCGAACTTGAAAATTTGGTCGCCGTTTTCCCTAGCCCCGGGAAATGGGCGAACATTCGCCCCTGCCTCATCATGTTCGCCTTCTGCCTCGTTCCAGAGTAAATAAAACTGTATGAGTACAGACAAAGGCGCGGGCAGTGACAAAGCCTCAGCAACGAATGTGTATTTTTTAGATTGGTATAGTTCTGGGGTTTAAAATGAATGAAGAATGAATGAAGAAGAATATTCAGACATAATAATTTGGTCAGTTTCGTTGTTGACATCTGCATCCTTGATTCTTTTTTTCGTTCAAAATTAAACATGACTCAGGGTTCATCCAGAAATATTGAACACACTTGGAAAACTATTCCTTCAATTTCTGAGGAATATTGACTACATTTAAATTGTTTGATGACTACATGAAATTCCAACAAGGTATTCGTGTCATTACCATACCTTTAGACGAAACGACAATTCATATCGTTACTTGTACATGCTCTAATTTTTTTAGGAAATACATGTGCAAGCATGTAATTTCATTCGGCGTTAAGGGAAAAAAGTACTAATTTCCCTCTGAATGCCACCCCGAATTACTAGAACATAAGATAAACCAAGACAGAAAAAAGAAGTCCAAGAACTCATTACGGAAGGAAGATTAAACCACTGTAATGTATGACATGACTAACAAGCCCTTGCATAAAGGTAATGCCATTGACGATTAAGATTGGGTATTATACTTATGAAGTCTTGTGAAATATAAAAGCTTATATTTGGTTAAGGTTCGCCGATTTCCCGGTTGAGTACATTTATTTTGAAAATATGTTTGCCCCTGTCCCGGTTCGCCTGGATCCCCGAATGTTCGCCCGAATATACCCTCCCGTATGTAAAAGATTTGATTAGGGAGAACGTAGGAATTAGAATTCAACAAAAAATGAAGTGAAAGAAACCGTGATCTTATGTTAAATCTATAGTAGTTGGAAGTTACTGATACCTACTTAAACGCAGTTTCAGAAGAAAGAAAAAAAGGAAGTTTTGTAATCGATTAGTGCCAAACTTTCAGTTCTGGCTTTGAACCTTTTATGGTTGCATATCGAGATCCTATATTGCTAAAAGAGAATCAAAAGCAATACGAAGGACGATATTTTTTTCTACTCATGGCAATCGAAGTGTCCCTAGAGTGCAAACTAAATAAGAAAAAAGGCACATAATTTTTCCTCCTAGTTTTTTTCTGTTCGAGTGTCGTAGTGCACAAGTTGCAATTTGCAATAATGGCAGTACAAGAAAAGAACAAGCGAACAATAAAGAAGAAAAGAAGTGACGCAAAAAAAGTTATTCTCTTTACTGCTACAAAATTTATTTTTGTCAATTCTAGCTAGCCAACTACCTACATACCTTCTTCCAATGTACAAATATACCTAATGATGGCCATTGCGTTGTTTTTCTGCTGTCAGCATTGAGTTCCACTTAACCATTGACACAGAAAATGGGAAGAAACCAAAAGTAAATTTGGGGTGGAGAATGCACTACTTTAATTTTAGAAACTTGGCGTTTGCTCATTTTTATCTCATCCAAACACCGCAGTATCAGCAAAAAATGGTATGACGTAACAGTACTTTCACTTTTCAACTTATAGATATACAATGTTCCACAAAATCATTGTGTAACGCTAAAATAGTTGCAGGTATATGTAGCTTGGTTGGAATGGAACGCATTGGCACTTGCAAGTTTTGGTTTTATGAGAGAAAAAAACTCTTGGGTATTTCTTAATGCATTCGAAGCAAGTACGCAACTACAGCACGTGTTTAGTCCTTACAATGGCGGGTACTACAGGAGAAATGCATTTTTAAGGTTCATTGGATCTAATCGTGATTGGAATGCGATGTACCAATACCAAAACTTGTAATACAGTGCAAGCTTTTGCTTTTTACAGGAACTTTTCGAGCTACAACCTAAGAAGTAAATTGAAACATTTATTGTTGTCATTTTGAGGCATTAAATAGGATTTTCTTTATTTAAAGAAAGATAAATTTTTATTTCCAAATATGCTTCATTCCTGCAAGTCTTTAAATCTGCGGTGGAACTCATTGATTTAGTAATTTGGACAAGCAAACGACCAAACCAAAGCCATCTTCCACTAATATTAACCGCTCATAAATTGATTGTTTTCTAATTTGCGTAATATCCATGTTGTAGTACTTACAATAAGTAAGAATTACCTCACAAACTATTAATTGCAAGTCGTATACATACTTTCCATTGCTTGATTCTTTGCTTATCTTTGGTGAGTTATATTTGGTATTTGTCCAAGCTTATATCACAAATAACATGGACAAGGGACAATGCAGTTATGTAATCTAAAATATATAAACTAGACTTAAAAAATAATGAATAACTTGGTTCCTGCCAGAATTGGTTTGTAAATATTAGTAACAATCCAGTTTCTCCCCACAAATGTATGGTGGATACTCTTATGTTTTGACGTAAACCGAAGAAATGGACTTCCCAAAATAGTTACTTCTGGAAAGACCTACGCAACTTTCAGTAGTTTTTTAAAAGTCCGGTTGTCATTCATTTAGTTAGTCATGCAGAGAAAATCCGATTCATCTGCAAAGTAAGCTTTAATGTTTCCTTTGAAAAAATAAAAAAACAAAAACAAGGAAAGCAGCTACTTTCACGTTCTGTGCAGAATTAACATGTCACTGACTGACTATGAAATACCCAACTAAAATCAATGTAAAAAGATCTATTTTTAGCAGGTTAAAAGTTATGTGGGTACGAAAAAAGCGTTAAAGGATTTAACTCTATCGTATTTATTCAAATGGTTTTAAATACAAGGAGCCTGCTAAATGTGTGAAAATGTGTCTAACCGAATTAATTAAACACACGCTTTTTGTTTTGTTCGTTTCGCCACAGAATACGCTTGCTAGCCACTGCATAAAAGGATGTTTTGAAAGAGCTTGAAAAGTGCCAACTCATTTTTATACAACAACAGAGCAAAAGAACGATTTTTCTCCGGTGGTACATAGCACTGTTATTGTTGTGAATGAGCAAGGAAAAAAGAGCTGGCCAACTGTGAATAAATCACGTAAACTACTGCTGTGTCAGTTTGTGTCTCTACCTCTTTATTACAGAGCGCTTAAACATTTTTTTTGCAAACGAATGGAAAGAGAGAGAGAGGAAAAGGGTGAAAGAATGAGATGCTCATCTGACCATGCATGGAGAACCACATCATAATTTTAGAACAGTTGTGTCTGCTTGGTCGTTTTCTCAAACATACAAACTTTTTCTGTCCTCGAATGCGAGTCATTTAAAATTGTGATTGTACAAGCTCGCTCTCTGGAATCTATAACAAAAAATGTGAGATGCATATAGACACATTCACTCAGCATTAAGTAGTTAGTTCGTTGTAATGGTGGGTTATATATAGCTGCTTTCCCTTACTTACCGAAGTAACTGAAATGAATAATCGCTGAGAAGTAAAAATAGGGCTGAACAGTTTTTAATTTCCTCTAGACTCAACCGGATGTGGGAATGGAGCAGAAAATTCTTGTTCCTTCTTAGCTTCTTCCTTCACGCTAAAAACATCATCACTTCGAATTCCCCTTCCTTTCTCATGAGTTTCTTTAAACCTGTTTCTAGCTTTTTATAGTTTCATCCAGTTCCCTATGGGTAAGACATAACGGGGTGTAGAATGAATGGAGGGAGTGTTGAATAAATTCCCATGTCTCCTTTTTCTCTAGTATTCTCCGCATTTGAATTAAGCATACCTACGCATTCTTGCATCCCAACAGTAATCGTCCTGTCAGGGAACCGTGACCTCTTCCCTTTTGCCCTCGCTTCTGCCAACCAAGAAAGCCGCGACCAACAACTACCGCTTCATCATCAGCGTTTGCTACTCCTAGTCCTGATATATATATGTATATTATTGGCAAACAAAGAGGGGGCGGATATTAACTTTGATGAGGCTTACGGGAATTAAAATAACATGGTCATCTTTGCTACGCTCTAAATAGGGTTTTGCTAATACGTTTGTTTGTGTAGAATTGAGTTGCCCAAAAAAACATCAACATTGCAATTCAACCAACCCAGTTATTTTTTTACTTCGTCCTAGAATTTATTATTTTCATAGCCGAAGTCTTTGATATAGTTTTTCCGTAACTCATCACAAAATACACATGTCATATTCGCTGTGACATGCGCATATTTACTCAAAAGATGAATTGTAAAAAAGGATTTTTAAAGAAAGAATGCGTTTATGTATTTTAAGAAATGGTAAACAAAATTATTTGATATTCCACTTTCTACCCAGGGAATGGTATATAAAATGTGTACGGGTGATGAAAGAATTTTTAATAAAGTTGAACACTTCCATTGACCTTCTTCCCACAGTAGAAATATTGAAACAATGGTCTCTCAAAGCAAGTAAGACGACTAGATTTAAGTGGCGTTTATTTATAGCGCTTGACTTGAAAAATTAATATTATAATAAAAATATAAGTTGGAGTTCATTCTACCGGGGTAAGTTCGTGAGTTCGAGAGTAAAATTTGAGTTGAATGAAGGAAAATATGGCGCCTTCATCATCGTTAACATCTGCCAGCTAGATCAACACAGATGAGCAAACATTGACTAAAGTAGAAAATAAATACTGGGGAAAGCCAAAAGGAGTTCAACTGAACAATTTATTCTTGCCGGTAAGACGTACGAAAATCTCCCAGAAGGCAGTTCCAGGCCAGCCAAAGCAGAAAGAGCACAGTCAAATAAAATAAACAGAAAAAATGATGATGGTATAGGAGCAATGGAGATGAACGTGTAAGAACTGATGATGATTCAGTTCTAGTACTTTCATCATTTCACTTTCACTCATGCCTACTCCACTTTGCCGTTTTAACTTTTTTGTTCAAGTTCCGTGTTCTGGTTCCAGTTATACGTTCCATTCTAAACAATGCTTCCCGTCACTCGTTGTTCTGATTTCATTTCACATATTTTTTCTGACAAAAAGTTTCAGTCTTCTGCATGGTTTATTCCTTTGACATGAAACGACAACGAAACGAAGAGAAAGAAGAGGCAGATGGACGGAAAAGACTAACACGAGGAATTAAGATAGATTAAACAGCACAACTAAAAAGTTTATGGGAGATTTTGAGTAAAACTGGAATTCAACCCTGTCATTCGTGGTGATTTAGTAGCGAGAAATTGTTCACCAGATAAACGCAGCTTGTTTTAAATGTATGGTTTGCCGACAATCAAAATATTTTATACACTTGGGTTAAGTCCAGCAGCACTTTTGGAGACCGCTGCTGTGCTCTTAATGGATTAAGAGCTGAGTACCTACATATTTTTATTTTATAAAAAGCCTTTTGCTTCACAGCAAATAAGGTAATATCAACGGCTTCGCTTAACTATTTTAAAATGTATCATCTTTCCAAGACTATCATGGTCATCAACTTCTAGGTTCATTTAATGTTGTGAAATTGGCATATTAATATTTAGGTATAATTAATTAATACGCCCTGCACTTTTGGAAGACATTAGTGCCGTGAGGTATCCATGCAATTGGGCGGATTCTATAGCGCTATTACGAAAAGGATTAAAAGTAATGTCAATCCAATGAGGTGCTCCACTTTGCAAAAATAATATTTTCTTGATATACTTGCACTATGTAATTTGAAGGAAAATGTTGATCAGACCTCAAAGTACGGCGTTTTCGTGCAGTGACACGGTACATTCAACGTCAAAGAGCCAGTTAGAACATAGTCCCTTGACAAAAAATGAAAGCCAACTTTCATCGCCATTGTATGTAATTTTTAATCCAAGCAGAGGTTAACCCTCCACAGTATATATATTCCAGACTCACGACTTTTTAAAAAGAGTTCCAGTGGCATGTATCAAGTATGGAAATTTGGATTACAGCTACATGGTCAGATCTTTACGATTTTGCATTGTATGAAGGGCACTGGTGTCATAAGCTAAAATATAGAGTATACGGATGGATGCACGCAGCTAGCTATAGTAATAATCGGGATTACCGCACCATCGCATCAGCAGGAAAATTGAGATACAAAAAACTTAAACCCAAATTGAATACCGAATAATGTGAGTGCCATATTTGCTAAAACAGACCGAGCCGCGTTTCATTTAATTATTCCTTCTTGAACCCCGAACTAAACTTAAGATCCACGTACTATTTCAGACCCGCGTTCAGTTATTTTAACAATGGGCTTTAATTTTTGAGCCACGACATCCGACATAGGTATGACTCATTGCATGTAATTGTCTGATTCCTAGGAGCATTCTTCCACATTATGGCGACAAATTATAGAAAAAAGTATGGTTTTACACATATTAGTTTGTTACTTTTGTTGTCAGATAGGTACCTAGTTAAACATTTAGCAATTCGTTCCACATCCAATTTTAGATGCCTATGTTACGTTTTATTTCAGACCGACATTATATTGGTCAAATCGCTTATTAGCCTTCTATTTCGGGTTCGCGTTTTAATTCAGCAGATACGATATTCAACGAAGAAGTATTCAGACGATCTGCCAACTACCTAACGTGTGTGCAAACATTTTTGCATAATAAACCCAACTGAACTCATGAAACTAAAAGACTACATACAATTTCACACCATGAAATTATCCAGTCCACAGCTTCACACGAGGACAGCTGCGAGAGAAAAAAAGCTAGAGTATAGTGGAGAAAAACTTAATCTTTAAAGCAAATAACGACTTGGAATTGTAGAGAAACGAGCACAAAAAAACTATAAAGGCAAGGGCACGACTCCTTAAAAATACGCACACTCATACCGCGAGTAAAGTGAGAAAAAGTGTAAAGGGGCGAAAATTTTGCCATTTTTGTCTGTTTAAGGAGTGTTTATAGAAATAACGCAGAATACAATGTCCGCACCCATCCTTTGTTTCCACATCTGCATCGTGTTGGGTGCCTACTGGTGTAAAGCTTAGATTTTAGCATGAAAGTGAGTTCTCCACTAGAGCAATATTTTTAAAGATAAAGTCTTTTGGGTCCTATTAGAAAGCAAAATAAGCTGTTACATGCAGCCGAAACCAAAACAGTTTTTGGCATCCAAGGATTCAGATTTTGTCAGCATTCGAATCACTTGAAAAGGAAAATGCACAAAATATTTTAGACTCGGTGCCATGTTGGGCTTCTCTGATTCCTTCAAATCTATGTAAAAATAAACAATTTGAAATTGCAATAGCTTTTAGTTTAAAAAATCAAGGGCACAAGCAAGGGTATAGCAAATCTCATTGAAATAAAAAGAATGCAAATTACTTTTGAAAGTAAACCATTTTTCCATTCTTTAAAATGAAATGAAATAAATTAAAATGAAATGCTCTTTAAGTATGAAGCATGTGAATGAAGGACAAACTAATCCTATTTTAACTATTAGAAGCTAGCCACATATTTATTAATATAAAACCTCTGCCGTTTATGTAGATATACACATCTACAATTAACAACAAAATCATTTCATTTATAAGAACACATTATGTAGTTTCTGTGTCTCACAATAAAAGAACAGTGAAAAAATGCAAAACTCAATAGGTGAACACATTTTAGACGGAGATTGAGAAACTGTTCGGTATTAATATTAATATATAATGGGTAAATTACCATCGGGAAAGATCGTGACTTATACCTAATCTATAACAAATAAGAATTTGGTTTGTACAAATAGTAGTTTTACAGCACCAAGAAACTTTACAACGACAACAAGCACCAACTTTAAACCTATTTAATGGACAATTCAAATCTAAAGTCACATTAAAGACATTTATTGGTATACTGATGCCAAATTTTGAGTTACCTAATGAATCGAGTTTTATTGTGATTACATATTACATGAGTCACAAGTAGCTGCAAAGCATGTTCGCGAAAGTATGAACCGGTATGTAGCTTTTAAAGTTTGGCACCCTCCAGCAAAAGAACAATAACTCAATTTTAAAAGAAATTGAAAAGTGGAAAGAAGGCATGACCGGCACAACGCCAGCCCACGCACACTCTTTTGGACAATGAAAATTTTGTATGTCATTGTGATTTTGATATGATCCTTGCTTGCTATCTTGTTTTCACCAAAAGAAGATAGATCTGTCTTGATTTAATTTAGCAACAAAGTTCATTTAAAATCAACAATAGTTAGGTTTTGATCTAACGTTGCGATTTACTCTAGCTTTATATGTAATATTTATTTAAACTTTTATCAAGGAGTATGCAAATTTCATCACTAAAGTGTATGTAGGCAAAATGGCCATTTTTAGTTTACCTTTTTATGAGTGAGCAACGAAACAAAGTTTGATTCCACTATTTCTGTCGATTCAGCTTTTTAAAAAGAATGTAGTCGTACACATGAGTGCGCTTAACTTGATGACTAGCAAAATGATTTTTCTCATGCTCGTAGACGCACTGCTGAGTTTTTTACGTTCCACAAGTCCAGGAGAAAGCAGAGCCTGTCAGTATCATACGCTTCCAATTCAATGTATTTGATACCCACGTAACATTTTTCAAAGAAAAAAAAGGCTACGCGGTGGGTGTTGTAAGGAAGCAAAGGGAGCGAAAAGCTTGATAAAACTCCGCATGTGTGATCAATTATTAATGTTTTTGTTGCCTTTTCCCATTCACTAAAATTAAAGTTACTATTTTCATTCTACTTTCACTTCCTTGAAAGCACACCACTCTCGTTGAAAATGAACAAAAAAAACGAGATAGAAAAAATCCTTTCTTTCCTCTCCGTTACATCAAGCCAGTGAACGAACCACCGATTATTTTGTCTCTCTTCCAATTCCATCCTTTGAGGTATTGTATTATTTCCCTGATTCAGTCAGAGAAAGAGAGGGGAAGTTGTTGATGCTGGCGGTATAGAAATCGGTGAGTCAAAATGAAATAGGCAATATATTTGTATTATTTGTTGGCATCGTATTGCTCCCCTTCGTGTGAATTAAAGTAATTGATAATGATTTGTTGCTTAATGTTGGGCCACCGCAGGCAAATGTTTATCTTTAGTTTCATCTTATATATAGTACTTATGTAATACAAATCAATGGAAAGCATAAATATTAATTTTCCATATTCGTCATACACAAGTCAAAGCCAAGCTGAAAACCGCAAAGCATCCAGAAACAGTAGTTCCTTTATACAGAATTTTGCTTTGTTATGTCTATTTAGTTTTATTATTTTTGCAATCGTGCATTACGCAGTTTTGCTTCCAGAGATAATAATGGCAACAAAAGGAAACGATAAACTACATTGGTCACAATTATCTGTAATCCGAAATGATCTATGTGCCTCGACTTTCCCTATACTCCCTGGCAATGGAAATACCACCCTGCTTAAAGGTAAGTACGACGGCATTCGTTGTTACTGTTTGAAAGGAATCCAATTTTGAAAGGAGAAATCATTTGGATTCATATACACGGACGAACCAATAAAAATAGAATGGCGAACTTGCTGCATACATCACTTGAGAAAAACAAAGAACAAGTATTGAATTGAGTTCAGAGAGTTCATTTAAAACTTTTTATGTTCAAACTGATACTGATCGTAAACAAGAGAAACGGGCAAGTGGCAACACTTATGAAATGCAGTTTGATTCATGTGCCAAAAACAGGAATCAAAATCTCCCTTCCTCCTTCTCCTCCTTTTTCATTTCACTGGGTAACCCATAAAAATTGAAAATCGTAAGAAGGAAGTAGGCCAGGTTTGTTTTTGCAACGAATGGAGGCGTATAATGAATGGTGATATTGTAGATGTTCCGATAGGCAGAAGTAAATGAGTGAGAACGTGATGATGATAGGATGCAGTCCAAAGTTAAGCAAAAAAATTAAATTAAAGGAGTGACTCCATCCAAACCAAATTATTTCAGAGAGGCAGACTACTTTTTGGAGGGAATTCTTCCCTCTCGATTTAATCATCGTTCCCTACTTTTATATTTTTTCTTCCGCATTCTTCAAACAAAGTTCATGTCATATACAGTCACGAGCAGCAGTGAACCTAAGATACCCATTCCAATTATCGAGGCCTCGTTTAATTGTGCGAAAGAAGAATAATTGCATTTTTTGAACGCGAAAGCTTTATGAAAAACTACGTTAGCATGCTTTTTGAAAGCCTTTTGTTCTGTCCTTTGAGAAGTTGTAAATGTGAAGTGTTCGAGGCCAAGCGATGATAAGATGAGTAGTTTTACGAGTTTTGTGACAAAAAATTAATGTCAAATAATTAATTTGCAAGTTAAAAAACTTTGCGAGGTAAAACTGACTCATTATATAAGAGTCAATGACATAATTTTGTAAATTAAATTGCAAAAATGTTATAATTAATGGATATATATGTATATATGACTTTATAATAAGCGGAATTCGGTTTGCAGTGGAGGAAACAAATTCACAGGGGAAAACAACCCAAAACCATGCTTTCACTTTACTGAACTTCAAATATTTTCTTACTAAATCAAAAGTCTTAAAAGTAGCAAATTGTTTTACACTCGAATCAAGTTAGAAATCATAAAATACAAGTCACTGGTAAAATATAGCAAGTTTAGTATTCCTAGCTTAGCTGGCAAACTCTGGTGGAAAAATTGGCGAAACGCTGCTCTAATGGTGTTGGTGATGACAAGCAGTTTTAAACTTTGAGAACATCTGTCGTAATTCCCAACTCCAACTTTTATTTCAAAATTCAATTATAGGTGTAGGGATTTTTCCACAAACCTCTTGCGTAAACTATATCAAATTCCGTCGACCAAAGGATCAAAACTGATTTCTAAATAGAGTATTAAATCAAAATTCGACTGCCTATCATAGTAATTATATTTTTCTTTGTTTCAATGTCATAATCATAATTAAAATGCATCAATTAGTCCCAAGCATGCTCAAGTTTCAATTTTCTTTGATTTTATGCATCGTTTGAGCCTTTTCCCACGACATTGCCACATCCCTCCCCTTTCATTTTACACCACGACTATGCAAATATATAATTTGTGTTTATTTGAACGAGAGTCAATAAATGCTTGCGTAAGAGTTAATGATATGCTTGTAAAAAGGAGGCGCTGTATTTGCAAACGACGGCACGGTAATGCATGTAGTTTGTCATATACAAGCGGCCAACAAGCTTCAGAGAAATTGAAAGGACTATTTTGCATCTAATTAAGTCGGATAATGCCCCACAATTCATGCATTTAACATGCGTGTTGAAATACTAATGACATCAGTAAAACTTGCGTGATATGATCAAAAACATTCAATGACACATGACAACCGCCTAATTACAAGCTCATGAAAATCTCAAACGAAGAGAAAATAACATTTATGAGACAACATAGGCAATCATGCAAGGAGATATCTAGACATTTTCTCGAAAACTGGAACGTACACCTACTTAAAATGTTGTGCTTTCTGAGTATTTACACGCGTTATTTCATGGCTTGGCTGTTAGAATAAGCGGAAGAAGGAAAAACGGAAAAATGATTGAAGCTAATACAAATGGTACGGTGTAGTGAAGTTTATAACAATACGCGCATTTTCGGCAAAAAGGGAAAAGTGAAAAGGCATACGACCGATATTGTGTCTAGTGGTTCAAAGTTTTGTAAATAGTTGATGCTGTTGCTACTATTCTATTGCTCACAGAGCATTAAGCAGCTACTACGTCTTGGAATTTCAGGCATCATAGATTTTAATGTTTATTGCGATTGGGCGGGAAAGCATTTTGGAAGAAGCAAAACTACAAACTCTTTTCGAAAAGACGGGAAAAAGTAATACAGTAGGGGAAAGAAAATTAGAGGAAATGGAGGTTGCAAACGCATCCGGGACTGTCTATTGAAAAACTTATAGTTTGGCAAGCATAGCTGGTAGTAAAGCACTTATTTTAAAAGGATTTCTCTTTGCATAGTAATAGTGGTGGTTGTAATGTATTAACTAAAAAATTATCATAACTTTCCCCATGGATAGCACAAAGCCCTGTCAATGAGTTTGACTCTATTCAGCAGCCGTGGGATCGAATCGAAAGCGACATGAGAAGATAATGCGGTCTGCGACTATCCTCTTTCTTCTCCATCACAAGTATTTTATTTTCGCGTCATACTCTTTGGGAATTGAGGAGAAAAGTTTCAGATTGATTTTTAAAAGACTTGGGTTAGCTTAATTCGCTCGAGTTTTTTTAACTTTCACCCGTTTACATTCTTTTCCAGCCACCAATTTCTTCACCACGTGATTTCTTTCCATACTTCTGGAGCTGCACACTAAAGGAGAAGTTTGTGAAACGATTTTTATAAACGTTATACAAAATAAGCGTTTGTAGAAGAAACTTTTTCGTACTGAAAGAAGCAGTGTGGAAGGAAGCTGATTTTTTTTCAAAGTTACAACAATAGTAAAAAAAAACTAAAGATTTGGGATTTCAAAAGTAAGATTGGCTTCCCCACACAGGAAGTTCACTTTATAGGAATAGAAATACTTTCTCTGATACTCCCTTTAGAATAATATATTTAAATACCAATTCCGAAGCTCGAAAGCAATTGCATTTTTCTTCCAGTCTTCAAAGAAGTCTATTCGACACTTGCCAACATGGATTTAAAAAGAAGACTTTGATTTCTCATGCGTACGACGATTTTTTTTCTTCTGGAAACGAATAACTACTAACGGACTCGATTGACTTGAATTTCGACATTTCCATCTCAAGCAGTTTGATTACTTTCCTAGAGGACTTTTGGGTGGATAAAGCCACAAATGGTTATTCGATGCATTTTTCGATATTTATACACTTAACTTTTTCAAGCAACTCAACGGTTGACTGACTCCTTTCTCCTCCCTTTAAAACTGCAAACAAAGGCATTGCTCTCATTTCTTTACATAACCTCACATGTCCTACATTCTATATTTGATCATTAAACTCAAAAAAGTGTTTCTCTTCTCGTTTTTTGAAGCAGTTACGCTAAATTCCTTCGTATATTTCCTTTTACGACGACAACAGATAGCTACACACATGGCTTGTCCCTATAATTCTCATCAAAGTGACATAAATGACAGTAGTATATTTTCTGGAAACGAAAAAGTGCAATGTTCTTCAAAACTTTCTTGAACAGTTTCTTGTCCAAATCTTTTTAACGTTGTTATTACCTGTGCGTTGAGTGGAAAGGGAACTCAAGTCGAGGACGAGGCACTGAAGAAGAAGAAGAACAAAGAGTGGAGGTGGAGCTTCTTTTAAAATTGCCTACTTGCTTTTTCTCACTGCCAGTGTCACCACTAGGAATACTACTACTACTGCCCTGGTTTCTTTCCTATTTCCACAGATCTTCAATCCTTAATCCCCCTTCTCCTTCTGAGAATTACTGGCTTAGACTGAACGTGCAAAAAATGTTCGAACTTCAAAGGGCGACGGGAAAATAGTTTGACAGGAATGTTTGTATTTTATTACAGTTTGGTGGAAAGGGTTACATACGTTGTCATTCAGGTTCATTCATATTGCTACCTATAGAAGTATTATACTTTTATATATCTGGAGTTTGGAGTTAACATATGAACATTTTTGCAAACTTCTTTTTTTTTATTTTTTACTCGAATATTTCTTTTTTCCTTCCATTTTGCGAGTCAGTTTGTTCTTGCAAAAACTTAAAAGTCATTTTTCCGACAATGAATGATGTGACCATGAACAAGAGGAAACAGAGCAGTAGGAAAAAAACCCTATTGAATTAAAGCCCTCTATGAATCTCTCTATGAGTCCCACTATGTATTTATTATGCAGCATTACAATTTTTTAAAAATGTGTGAGCTCATGCCATTCTAACCTAGTCATGTGATATTTAAAAGCTTTGCTCAGAGCATATTGTCATGCATTAAGCAGCGCATAGTCCTTTCAAATGAATGGCCATTATTTTGTCAAAATGAGAGCTTTTTTAATGATGCAATAATATCTATCCCTCTCTGGTGATCTTGTACGGAGTAGAAAACCGTACGACGGCGAGTAATAATAATAATAATTTACATCACTGAGCTCTAATGTCTACACAAAAATATTATATAAACTCTGTCCTCCTTGCATACCATTTGTACAGTGTAAGGACTGTAAGGTATTCGAGAAGTACAAAAAATGAAAGTGAACAGAAAATCACGAACTAACTTTCTTTTTTTCCTTAGAAGAGAACGTCTGCAAAGACATTTTTCTTTGCTATAAAAAAAAGTGCGAGGAAGTACATAGGAACTCTAGAAAAACCGGGCAACCTTCCCGAGTGGCAATGAGCCAAGCTCGGGTACTCAACAGTATCATCCATTCCCCGATGCCCTTACGCTAAAAAAATAAAAGCTCAGCAGCAGACGCTATCATACTTAAATTATATAGATATGGACGTTCGAATGAATGTATGGGTATTGGTATCATGTATTTGGTCTTCCATGAAACCAAAACCAAAAGTGAAAGGATAAAATTGTAGGAACAAGAGTTGAAAAAAAAAGTTTTGCCAAAGATCGAAGGAAAACTAATGTCGAGATAAGTAAAGTACTTAGTAGCAATCAAATTCTAATTGCAATGCACAATTTTGTTCTGCCACGTACACATACTAATTTCGATTCGATTTTTCGTCGGTTCTAGTTTCGCAATATGTTATCAAATCATTTATGATATACTTTTCAAACTAGTTAATTTGGAATTGACTTTGAGGGGCATAGATCAATATGGATCAATAGATTACAAACCAAGCATCGATTTGTTCAAAAGATTGAGTACTTGAAGATCGAACGTTTGATATTTTTTTATTCTATTATGCATTAGATTCTGTCTAGTCAACCAATTTACCCTTTGTATATTCTGTTTGATATCTTGCTTTTGTGCCTCTCCGCTTTTGGCTTCCCCTAAATTATGGTTTCACTGTCTGGCAAAAACGTGATCGAAAAAGCGACTGAAGCAGTTTACCTGTTATTCAAGAATTCTGTCTTGCCAGGAAAAGGAACAAACAAGTTAGGAAGAAAGTTGTTTTTGGTTTCACCTTTCAATATGAATTGGAATTTCAAATAACCTAGACAGTTCTCATATCCTTAAAGTTTCTTAGAGGGAGAAAGAAAAGGGTTAAGTATGTATGTGCTTACCCACAACGGTGAGATAAGTGAAGGCAGAAATTGGAGGAGTTGTTGAGATTTGGCACTCATACACCCCACCGTCTGATGGACGAGTTGTGCTCACTCTCAATCCCCAGGTATTTGCTGGAACGTGGAATGCCCGGAATCGAGGATCTGCTGTGTAGGCAGTCTCTCCAGCCGAAAGAAGATGGGTATCACGATGACGCAACCATAATACCTGTAATATGAAAAATAATCACATTATTATTTTGGAAATCACATTCTAACGAAAATTGACCATTTACATTAATTTGCACCTGCTTCCTACTGGAAGCTTGAACCATGGTTGGGAGATAAATACACGCACCCAAGGGGATTATGGAAAGTTTTTGTTGGTCGCTTGACGGATTAGCAAGGTAACACAGATCAATAATCTCGAATACTCAAAACTCGAGATCGAGATCGAGATCTAAAGAAGTGTGTCTAGACTAAATATAACGATTTCGAACAAAACTTTCTTTTGAAGTGCGCACCTGCTACAGTAGAATCGGAGATGATATGATTAACCTTATAAAAATTGAGTTACTAGTTCCACAAACTTTTTGCATTCATGAATGATAATCATTCTATTGTGCTTGGAAAGTGAAAATAAATTTTAAATGCGCTACCTCTCGAAAGTGATATTGAATCGAATGGAGAATATATAATTAAGCTATTTACGTCCCGATGTAATCTGTTGAGCGTGAATCGAATAAAAATGAGTTTGTAAAATTTATGCAAATTTAGTCGGAAACGAGCATGCCTATCCAAGTTTTCTTTTTACTCATTTTTGCGCTCCCATTACAATGACTACGGTAGCGACACATCGCATGGAATATTATTTCGATGTTATCTATGCAAACAAAACTTTTTGTCAACGAACTAGGGTATTACTTTTATGTTTCATATTTCTTATGAATAGCATAGAACGACACACATGAGTATAGAGTTGATCAGCACATCCAGCTTAATTTACTGGAAAGAAATAGCATGGCACGCATGCAAATTTTCAATTTATTCTTGTTTTTCTATTTTCGGGTGGCATCCATGATTTAATTCCGTGAACCAAACTAACCATTTTTTATGTTAACGAAATCTTAGTTGCGATTGCGCGGGCGGACGGGGTGTGCTGATGCTGTGTGGTTAAGGATTATGATCATTGCCGCGCGCTGATCATTGTAAAAAATAATATTTGACTTTGTCGCATTTACTTCGCTGGGTAAAAGAACTGGCCTAGTCAATGACATTTTTGCCTACGTTCACTAGATGATTATCATTGGTGCTGGCGTAGCACGTAGGCACAGACACTTTTACTGCGAATTCATACTATGCAAACCACAATACCACATGGCTCATTTTATCTGGAAAAAGATCTATCACCATTTAGACCACGCAAAAATGTATAGAATCCAGTTTCTGCAATTTCGTGCTGACAACGGTAACTCGCTAAATAATCTTTACCTTCATTTGTATTCACATTTGGATAAGGTCTGTCTGAGAAACAAGTCAGTGATAAAAAATACGAACAATGATGTATTTGGTTCCAGAGACGGTAACGCATGACGGTTACATCGACTCATTAAACGATGATAATACATATTCTGCAATTAGATCATTTTTCCAAATGGGACCGCCATATATATTTAATGCTGTTTTGTAACATCCATTAAAATTTTAAACCTTAAAAACGCAGCTGTGAATGCTGTAAATATTTGATTATTTTATGAACTTGCAATTCGTGAAAATGGTGTACTGTGTGTGTCGTGAGAAAGAATTGCACATCTTAAGTTATAAGGCTAAACCCTAGAAAAAGCTGACGAAAGAAAGCTAGGAAATACAATGATGATCTCCCAGTGCCCCATTGCTCTATTTCCGGGTGGAAAATCAACTCACATCTCTCCTATCAATTCAACGCCATCCAATGCAAAAGTAAAGCAGTGGAAGTACTACCACGCCACGAAGTAAGGGCTGCATTTACACGTCTTTTCTGCGAAATTGGACCGTTTTGCGTTTATACACTTTTCCATGCAATCATCAGCGCAGTTTACAGAGAAATTCTCTTTTTTTCACTAGAATGATTTCTGAGAAATGAAAAAATAGAAATGCCTTGTATCTTTCATAGCACGTTGGCAGGAAGAAATGAAATAAATCCGAGAAATCCTTCCGAAAGTCATGCATATTTAAAGAAGAGCAAAGATGATTTTGTCGGTTCTACTTTCTTTGCACTTCTCTTCCTCTATATTTCTCTAAGATACAATACACCAGAAAAACCTAACTTTTGCACTACAAAAATATAAATGACGCAAGAAATAACTTGAATGAATAAGTGAAATTCTATTTTCCTCTCCGTTTTTTTCACATTCTCTTATTTTCCCGTAAATTATTTTAATGGAGCACACGAAGGTGATTTGTCTCCAGACTTTTTTTTAGCTGAAAGAGTAGATCAACTAAAAAGTGTGCGTGAATCGGACTTGGAAATGGTACTTGTTTGTCCATTCATTTGATTCATGAAGAAATCGTTTAGTTTTTAAATGAAGGCAGTGGGATATTTACGACCAAACTCGTTGCAAAACTCTTTTTCACAAACCATCTTTGAAACATATCTAGTATTTAACACAGTTTATACCATGTAGTTATGATCGAGTTCCGTTTTTCTGACTCGGGGTCATTCCTCTGTCCACACATGCGGCAATACCTCTCTAGATCCAAAAGCTCTTTCATAATCTGATTCATAAAGCTTTCTATCCTGTGTAGCGCCTTTGTTACTTACGTACGTAGCATTGAGTTGTAATAATAGAGTCCATAAGAATATTTTATAGACTCAAAGGATTAGTAATGCAAGTCTTTGACTAGGGAAGTCCCAAACTTTTCTTCGCATTTTTGTCAGAGTGCGACCAAAAAGATAAAATATGGCTGCGTCTTACATTTTCATTGTACTATTAGGAGATGAAATTGTGGTGGCTGAACTACTTTCTCTTCTTCTCCATGTTCCCATGATCGACTTTCTCGAACAACAGCTGGAATTGAGCTAGCGACCTTTAAATATTTTTATCGGAAATGATAGAGGCGATGATGATGACGACAATGATAATAGCAAATAGCTCTCTCCATATAATAATTCTATGGATAAAAGAAGAGGGTGATGGTAAAAGTGGTGTAAGTGTTAAAATGTTTTGTACAGAAGCGGCCCATTTTATATCACCAACGGTTTATAGTACAAATGCTCCGTTATATATGAATATTCTTTAAGATATACATGTATATCTGTGTAATGAATAACGTCATATAGAGATGATGATGGGCGATCAAGCGAAACTTTATTGGCTGGGAATAAGTGAAAAAAAGAAGAAAAAAGTGCTTTAACTTGCAACAAGAAGACGACATTTTCACGTGTCTTTTTACGAAAAGTAGGGACGATGGTTCAATATGCAGTTTCCTTTCCTTGTTTGTTAAAGTGCAACCAAGTGATGATTCTTGTGATGATGATGATGACAATCGTTTATCTTTTCAGCTTCTTTCTGCCATCGGTAGCCATTCCGCGGAAGAAAAACGTTATAATAACTGAAATGGCTGTGTGGACTTCTGTGTCTGATCGCTTTGGCACAATGGAGGAAAGAAATGAAATCCTACTTTTGGGTACATTTTTTGGGGTTTGCAGTGAAAGAAGCTTTACTTTTTTCTCCTTGTTGGAAACTCGAACAAAAAGGGAGAACGACCAAGCATTGTAAGCAAATGGCTGAAGGCGACTTTCCGAAAAACTGTGAGTAGTCAACTTTAGCGAGTATAGTACCACCTAGGGATTTCAACATGTAAAAAACGAGGTAGTTGTGGGACCTCTTTTTTCTTCCTCTTTCTAGAAAATCTAAGTTTTTTTTTCTAGTCTTAGGACCATTTCCAGTTGTAGTAATAGCCTTATCTATCCAGATTCATTTTATGGGTGACATTATTATTAAGACTGGTGTGATGATGATGGTTGTGCCTGCTTGTTGTTCCTTTTTCTCAGAAATAAAGCTCGTACTCAACCATTTCCCGTTGTATTTCAACCTCCTTGCGGTTGGTAGATTTGCATAAAAATCAAGTATTTATGATCTGCATGAAATACACTCGCTAAGAACTAGACGGAGATTATCATTATTTCCAGCAATTTATGAAACTCTAATGGTTCGTCGATCCACGTTGGAGCTCTCAAGTAGAGTTAGTAGTTCAATAGATTTGCAAAGTGTAAAAACTATTTGGGCGTAAAAAATCCAGCAATTATTTCTTACACCTTATCACATTGAAATTTTCCAACAAGGAAAGTTTTAAGAAATATTAGTGAAGCTGCAAAACCTGCAAAGTCGTTCCACGGTATAACGCCGACATTATGGTTTATTGTTGACAATTTTTTCTTTTACGTAAGATTGAAACTTTTAAATCTTATTTGCGTATGACATAAAACGCCCCAGCTTCTCATGTACGATTTGCCACATTGTCGCCACAAAGGGCTTAACGTCCCGGCATCATCAGCATAAAAAGTGTGTGTAATGTTGAGAAAAGATTTTCAAGCAAAAAGTGTAAATGTCCTGCTGTGAAGTTGAAGTCCAGCCCCCAGAAAAACGGTTTTCAGCTGCACATCCCCATCACAGCACTGTGATCTTCTTTGCTACAGAACATAGAGTCATCATCATTTTCTTCTCTTTTTTTTTCATTTTAAGCACTGCAAAAATTCCAAATGTTAACTTTCAAAAGAAAGGAAAGAAAAGAAAATATTTTGAATAGATGAGAAAAGGAAATGATACCATCTCATCTTAATGTACGCTATGAATGAATGAAAAGACCTTGCTTATAAATACATTATGCCTTTTACANTTTTTTTTCATTTTAAGCACTGCAAAAATTCCAAATGTTAACTTTCAAAAGAAAGGAAAGAAAAGAAAATATTTTGAATAGATGAGAAAAGGAAATGATACCATCTCATCTTAATGTACGCTATGAATGAATGAAAAGACCTTGCTTATAAATACATTATGCCTTTTACACACTTGAGAGTCCACTACACAACTTTTACTAGAGTTTTTCTAGCTCCAGTGCACTTCTCGAGTGTCTTCTTTCCCAAGATGCGTCCCACCGTTTAAAATGGCTTAGACCTAGATTATAATGAGGGGAATTGGAATGTGTGAGACTCGACTTTTTGTAGATGCAACCTTTACAGTGGCGAAAGGAATTTTAGTAGTCACTTCACTCAATATTAATGCTCATATTTAAAGGGTTTATGTATGATATAAGGTCGACAAAGACAAAAATCTGGTCTTTTCAAGCCTCCAATGTTTTTCAAAGTGTGCCGGAAGCAAGGAACGGAAAGATGACACGAAGTATCTGTGCCGCAGCTTTTTGTAACATTTTAACGTGCTAAAAAAGGAAAAATTAATTCAGAAGGATGGCAGAACAACAAAAGAAAGAGAGAGGAGACAGTGGCAAGAATGCACTGTATTATGCTGTTGCTCTTTTTGTCTCTTCAAGCATGATTTTCTCATCCCTTCCTTCAAAAAATTTTTATCTCGCTTTCATGTTATGGCGGTCTACTACATTCCTTATATTATACTAATCTTTTAAAAGGACTAATGTCGAAAGTTGGAGAAAAGATATTTCTCTTAAGAAGACCGCCAAGAAGGCAACAAAAGACTTACAAGACAAGATAGCACAAAAAAGGGATTCATTTTTTTGTCATGCTAGATCTCACTAATAACCTTATATGATAGATAATGCGCTTGCCACTGCGACGAAGTGACGAGAAAGATAGTAGCATTTGAAATATATATTTCCAACGTTAATACGTTCAATTATTACATTCCAAACTAGTGCAGTTAAAACAGCGATAAGGACGTAGCTGAGTAAAGGGTTAAATGCTGTTTTTTCATCATGTTATAATGTCTTGTTGATACTGTCCTCCATCATGTTATAATGTCTTGTTGA
>JAHZMX010003938.1:0-14437 GCA_027743895.1 Seira musarum
CCAATAATCCGACCTGTTTTTGGCTTGACAAAACGGGACACATACTGAAGTCCTTAGGAACACACCCACTGTACTTTGCTAAACATGTAGATCGCATTCCCAGAAATGACCACTCTTCAGCAGATATTTTCTGTAATTGTTCGTCTACTCATACTGCTTCTGTTTTGAATGAATAGTAGTTTTGGCTTTTGATGTAAGCAATTTTTCTGAACCATGATTCAGTGCGGTCAAAATGACTAATTAATGTTCATAAAGTCACGCTACATTTTCTGATATTTGACTTAAGGCTGAAAGACATACAAACTAATGTTTAAATAGTGAAAATATAGGTTTATTACGTACTGAAAGAATAACGACAAGATTTTTGGAATGTGTAATAAAAAGATGTATAGAACGTCTGAACGTCCATTGATATAATGACGCAAGTAGGATGATCGACGATTTTACTTTAAGGGTCACATGAGCTGGCCGAACACTGAAAATATAAGCCAAAATAAAAGGCAATTAAGCCAAAATTTATTTGAATTACTATTACTGCTTAATATTTCTATTCCTTCACTTACATCAGCAGTAGTGCTACAGTCATTACTAGTAGGTGACGCCGAGTCAGCGAATGTACAAGATTCAGACGCGGTGTAACAGCTATCTGCTGCTGCCTCTGGTACATCAAAAGAGGTGGATCCCTCTTGAAAAGATGCATGACTAAAGTTAGTTGTGTCGTAACTGTAATTATTTTCGCTAAAAACAGGCGCTGAAAAAAAATAATGAAGCAATTACTACGGTTTTAAACTTAAAGATGAAGATATAAGGTTATCAAACTTATCAGAATATTGGTTTGCGCAGCTTCTGTTTTTTGCATACCGGCAGTCATTCTTGGTACGGTTGAGATGTTTGCTCGTGTGTTTTGCTGGAGCCTGCAGCCGTAGATGCATGCCCCAAAGATTAGTAGCATGACGACGACGATGACTATGAAGATCAGTATAGGATTTTGCATGCTACAATAAAAGATTATATTATTGGTAATGCCATGATTAATCATAAATATTCCTTCTTCTCACCTTATCACCTTGAAACAACTGCAATGAACATTTGCTTTGACGCATGTGCGGAACTCCGATCCAGGAAAATAGTCACTGCAGGATCTTTAAAATAGCACAGAAAAATGTTATTTATTTTCTATCACGATCACCAGTACATTGAAAGACTGAACCTTGAGTCATTTTTAGTAAATGCATTAATAATCCAATAGATTTAAACTTGCGAAAAGCAATATTTTTCGCAGTTACTGCCACTATAGTCGTCATGCAGTTGTGATGATACAGTAGGTACCACAGAAATGACATGAAACAGAACTGCAAATGTAGCAAATATGATCCAAGAGAGCATTAAGAAATGTTTTTCAAACATTTGGATTTCACTCCACTCGATCAACAGATCTGCACGTGATACGATTTTCTGTAGTAAATTTCAAGTTAAATTTTTGCGTGTACATTGAATTAAATTCTATTGCATGAAGGCTACGACTGCAATCGAATTACTCAATTCGTAAACCGCAAGCAGCGGAAAACATTTTGATAACTCTACTTAAACTTTGAGGTTAGGAAGAACGAGAACTGTTGGATGCTGCGTTTCCAAATCATTTCATAAAAAATTTCCATTTATGACAAGGAGATAAAAGGAAGTCGTAACTTTAATCGTAAAATAGAATAAGCAAGGAGCTAGCTCTATGTGCGGCCAAGCGGAAAAATGCTCATGAAAATGGCTTGGTACATTTTTTTGTCACCTCTCTTTCCACTTAAAATTCATATGTGGTTTGGAGTAGAAAAAAAGCTCAAAAAAGGCTTCAAATTTTCATAAGTAAATAATTTTTTATTAGTGCATCGCTTCCTGCCACAGTAAAAAATGACAAATTATTTCATTTGCCATTCGACATTCCACCAGCAGTTGTACAACATTTTTTTGTAATGATGCAAAGAATATTTTACGTCATATAAAAAAGAGTAAAATAACGTGAACAACCTGAATGATTAAATAAACCAATTGTATTTTTATATTTATTTTTACATTTGTTGCTGGTTTGAATACAAAGTTTGCGTGCACACCAATCTGTTCTGAACCAATTGTCAATGTGAAGGAGAAACCTACCTATTTTTTTACGCATTAAAAATATTGTATGCAAAATTGCTCACCCGCGAGTAATACCGTGTGTGTTGGTGACAAAAGTGGACAAAAACTGCGTACAAAAATGATTGCTCTTTAGGATTTTACTATAAATACAAGTTTCGTGATCACTGATCACTCGCCAATTTTTCTGTACAATTCCCATAGTAATATGGTAGGTGAATATGAAATTTAACCGCAATTTGTGATTGAAGAACGTGCAAAATGCAAACTTAGTTTTTTCAGAATCCCTTACCGTAAAAAAAAAGAAAAAGCATTTTATTGTGACCATTTCTGCGGCCCAAAAATTGTCGTTTATTACGTAGCTGACATCATCAGTGGAGTATTGATTTCGATAGGGTTGTCAGTGTGTTTGTCTGTGCAGATGATAACTTTTAAAAGAGGTCACCGAGTAAAAAAAACTATTTCATAGTCAGATTGTTTTTAAAAATTGATTCGACCAGCCGCTTGTTAGATGTACATTTGTAGATTTGTTTGTGATCGATAGTTAAAACATGTATTTGGTCAACTATGTTATTGTGAATAAAATATGTAACCTCGTTAAAAGCAATGGTCAAAGATTCCAACTTAAATTGGCAATTAATATAGTGCATTATCTACTTACGATAAAAAAACCCGAAGGACAAATCCAGAGGTGACAAGCTGAATTTTGCAAAATATGCACCACTGGTAAACATTATTATGTGCAAAAATAAAGAAGCGTGCGTGGAAAAATGAAATGAGTATTCTTATCATGTAGGTGGTTAAATCTCACATGTTTATTAACAAACACAAAATATTTGCTTGTTTTAATCATTTCAGTAATTTAAGAATTTCTAATCATTTCATGAAATTCCAAGAAAAACTTTATGCAAAAATATTTGTCATATTTATTTAGTAAGTTTGCTAGAATATTTCATAAAAATACTAATATACCTAAGCATTGAAATGATCTGATGTGATTTGATAAATAAGATTGCTAACAAATTTTGACATTGTTCTTTTCACATGATAAACATGTATGTTTAAAGGGTAAAGTCTACTAATGTCCCAATTAGACGTAGTTATTTTTACAATTTGACAGTCATTTTCCCCGTCATTTGCCACACCCAAAATCTCTGTCAAAATGCTGCCTGAAAATAAATACAGTAAAACCTCCATGTAAAATCACCCCAATGGGAGAAGTTTTTTGTATCGAACACAGAGGTGCTCATCTGTAGAAATTTCTATTTAAGATCGTGTGTCCCCTATAGGAAAATTGTACATAAGTACAATATGGTAAAGCTTTTTTGCCTTTTCAAAGAACAGCTATTGGAATTTATTTTACAAACGTTACAGTAAAACTATTTTATTACCGACAAATATTTCTCCACTTTGAACGTATTTCGTATTTATTGAAATTGAGAAGCGTGATTTCCCCAAAAAATGATTAATCTTATATGGAAAACTTTTTAAATGGCTTTGTATGCTGTGTGCATCCTTGGTGCGTGTCTAATACGTTGGTGATCTTGTATAGAAATAATTTTAAATGAAAAAACGAATGGGAATTCACAGGGGTGATCTTATAAATGAAGAGGTTAATCTCATATAGGGTGATCTTATATAGAGGTTATACTGTGTAATATAAGTTCAAATAATAATGCTTTAAAAATTTGAGAGAGGGGTCCGATGATATGAAATAAAGAGCAAAATCTGTAATATTTTCCAAATACTAAATTATATTATTTGCGTTGATAATTGAATGAATAAAATTTTCAAACATACCATAGACAGTTAAAAGCTAGCGCAAGGGGAATTACTATTTTTTCTGGACACCTAAAAATTGATATTCGATAACTTTCTAATCTAACGCTGTATTTTATGACGATATTGTAAGTCCGTTTCATCCTCCGTCCTTACATTTCTAATCCATGCGCTGAAATATTCAAAAAAGATAAAAAAATTGCTTGAGTACATAATTGGATTGGGTTTTAGAAACTATATCAATAGTTTCATAGTAAATTTATTTCTTTAAAAACATTCCTTCAGAACCTCTGTGTTGAATTCATCCTGGCTCTCATTGTTGCCGTTCATCGGAATGAATTCCTTGTTGTCCAAGATACGGATGACGTGTGTGACCTCACTCACGTATGAATGTCTGCACTTCAGTATATTCCTAACCAATCCAGTAGGGTCTGTCCTAAATCCAAGAGGCGTCAAAGTCTGACCTTGTCGATACTCAGGGAGCACGAACCCACTCAGAGTAACTTTATCTCCCAAAGCCTCGACTGAATTAGAATTGAATTGAAGGCAAATAAATTTTGTAAATGCCTGTTGTTCGTTTATGTTGTTGAAATATAGGTTACCGGATGCAACATAAAGTGCTGCTTTTTCTCGAGAATCATAATCAATTTTCGATGTCGATAATACATTTCTGGGGACAGGAAGTTGTAAGCCAGAAACATTAATAAATGTGCTTTGTTTCTCAAATCGCCTCGCCGTAAACATATGAAGAGTGGAATGCTTGAATTCCTCTTGTCTGAACATCGGAATTAGTTCGTTGACCTCGAAGGGACTCAACAGCAAAAGTTGACGGTTACTGTTACCCTCTCCACTTCTATGGGAAACAAGGTATTCCACAGGTCTTAGAAATGAATCAGTGGTAGCGGAGGAAGATGATGTTGAGCTGATTACGGAAATGAAATCCTTCGTCGCATAACACTCAACTGACCAATCATCATACTGAACTTGGTCGGCAAAACTTGTTCCCCGAAATATGTCGCTGAGGCGCATAATCACTTCCGTAACCTTTAAGGATTCACCTGTTCTCAATGCTTGAACAATACTTGGATGTAAAGATGGTATTGCGGGACTGCACGAAGGTGGCCTTTCCACTTGTCGTTCGTCTTCAACCTCCAATTCCTTCTCCATTTCGAGTTCTTTTTCTTGTTCTTCGTCCAGTTGCGACCCAGATGTACTCAATAGTTGGCATTTGTCTGGCGCGTTTTCCATACACCTTTGGAGAACATCATAGGCGATTTTATGGAATCTGGAAAATATTTTATTGCTTTGGGGATTGTCCTTATTCAGTTGAATGATTTTCTTTTTCGCAAAGTTGAACCATTTTTGTGTGAGGTCGGGTAACAATTCCGACGTAATTGGGCGTCCATACAAATCAAGCAAATTAATTATCTCCTGGTCCACACATTGATTTGCTAAAATCTTAGCTTTTTCTGCGCTGTAATCCTCCAGCTTGAATGGACTTTGCTCATGAGGGAAATGGAAAATATCTTCTGCGGTAAGTCGTTGTGCGTAATTTTTCCCAGCTACGGCCCAAAGTGATAATCCGTCCTCATTATATTCTTCCGTGTTTTGGGTTACCCATTTCAACACAGCAAAAGTTGTCAACTCCTTTCTTTCATTTGCTTGTGACAATACCTTATCGTGGACTTCGTTTGAAAGGTAGAACGCAACCGACTGACCATGACCTAACTTCCGCATTCTCATACAAGCCTGGAGGAGCTTATCCTTTCTCATTTTGCTTCCAATTGTGACACATGCCCTACCCTGATCAGGAAATTTGAGGTCTGTTCCTCTTGTGTGTTGGTCATCCAGAAATACTCCACATTTCTCCAATCTCCCGTTGTATGGTGATAACTCATACGTAATGTCAGTCTGTGATTGTCCTCTAACTTTTACCACGATTTCGTTGTTATTGTTGAAATAGACAACCGCTTCTATGCTTTCCTCAATTTCCAACCAAAGTTGTGCTACCTGCTCGTTCTCCAATTCCAACATTAGTGCACCAGAGTCGATCAGAATATGAAGGTTATCTTGCTTTAAATGCGCAAGAATTTGTTTGCAACTTGCCCCAAAGAGTAGACCCCGGTGTCCTATGTTTTCTGGTTGCTGAAGAACTGCGACCATTCTATTGTCTGTGTCAAGCAACTCTGGTAATTTGTCTTGTTGCGAAATTGTCAGTGGAAGTAAGATTGTCGAGTCTTTTGTTCCACTGAATCCTGTTATTGGTAACCTCTGCCTTTCGTAGACCAAGTCCCAAGCAGTCAGCACTAATTTGTCGGCAAATTGTTTTGTTTCTTTCGGGAAAACGACATGGGATAAGTAAAAGTTCACAAGCATTTTGTGCTTCCGAAATAACTTGAAAAGCTGGGTTTTTTGGGTTACATCTTTTAGATTTAGAGTGTAGTATTGTTTAATTGTGCTTGTGAGAAGAGAATCAGGAATGTCCTGAATCAACCTACTGTAAACTGCGTCCGGATCGGGTTTTTTGGCCAGTATGTTAAATGTTTCCTCCAACTGTGTGTCCGACAGACCCCCATAATAATAACTTAAACTTGTTAGAATTATTGCCAGGTCTGGATGACCAAATTCTGTTTTTTCTGCAGCGTAATGCTTTGCTTTGAAAGGCACAGCCATTTTTCGAAAACCTTTTGGGTCCACGCCATATTCAACTCGCCACCTTTTCGATAGGGCAAGAGCGAGTACGTCACGGTTCAGATAGCCTACAAGAATCAAGACTCTGTTTAGGAGTTTCTCGTCTTCCTTTAAAATTTCCATTACTTCTTTGTGTAGCTCAAATGGAACTTCTTTTTCAAGAAGTAGTCTGAAAATTTTCTCCTTTAGATTTTGGGACAGTATAAATGGTCCTAGGTACTTCTCTGCAACTTGTTTTGAAAAAGCTTCAAAAAATTTTGCATTTGTTTTTGATGCGACGAGCCGGAAATTTGGAAATTCGTGAGGAGCTACTTGCTTTTGCTGTGCGTCATATTCAATAGCGGTGTTTCCGAATTGTTCTAGCAAATTTGGAGCAATTTGGTGAACAACATCCAGTACTTGCTGACAGACTACCCACCGTGTTTCACCAGCATCGATTGGGACCTGCTCTCCAACCGTGTAGACCAATTGGTACTTGACATTTAAGAGCTCATCACTTTCGTCCAAGATATCCCGAGCGTGCCATCTTAGCCAGTTTTCAGTTCGCAAAATTTTCAGTCCCAAATCTATTTTATTTTTGAGAATTTTATCGTAAGCCAAGGATCTGAAGGACAGTCGGTATTCGGGAAGAGTGAGAACTACACCTTTCTTCTCCAAACATTCCTGATAGACGGTTTGTATAATATCCAAGCTTGCCTCATCAAGATTCATATCCCTTTTGCAAGGAAACGTGTATAATCTTTGATTAAGCATTCCACCAATGGCAAATTTCAGTATGTTCCAATTCGTTTTGAAAATTGAGCTGAGAACGGTCACCCGACATAAGGAGTCTTCACCTGCCAGTTTTTTCGCGTTAAGATCGGCTAGATGATTTAACTGAGAATGACGTTGACAGCGATTAAGCCATTTCATCTGACTCCAAAGAACAAACATTGCACCTACGCAATTACGGATGTTGTTATTAGTAAGGCTGGAGCTCGAAAGTAGTTTTGCAAGATTTAGGGGATTCCATCTGGGCGCAAGAGGAGTTAGATGAATGATTTCGTATTCCTTACTTTTTCTCAAGTTCTCAAGAATCGCATGTTTAATTTCGTTGATCTTTGATTCAATCAGAAGTTTAGAATCATTGATCCATTCAATATTTGATGTCGGAATAGGCGACAAAAATTTACCAGATACAAAAATTTGTTCCGCTTCCCGGATGATTTTCTTGTCTTTTGAAGCGATTGAATTTTGTAGAAAGTCTCCAAGTCCTTGGCGTAAGATTGCTGAGTTTTGTTGGGATAGGTCTGTGACCTGTGCGGAAAGGACTGGAGTTTGTGGCAGAGAGGGTAGATATTGAAGGAAATTTTTAAGCTTCTTTTCAACTTCGTGAAGAAATAATTTAAACTCCCGTCCCGCAAACCATATTTTCATCATTTTATTTATTTGAGGAATAACGTTTATACTAATGTGGGCATTTGTCAAAATGTCTTCTTCCTCTTCGTCAATTTGCGTACCCGGCCAATACTGCTTTTCCCAACGCTCCGCAATCTTTTTATAATCCAAACGTTCGCTTGCAGTAAGATTTGAACGTTTGTACATCCAGTACATGTTGTTGGTTGTGTGTGCCCTCTCTAGACGAGAAATGACCTTGGCGACACGAAAACAATTGTCAGAAGCGTCTTTCAGTTCGAGAATATCGGGTGGTAACGGAAAGTCTAGTCGTTTTAATTGAGTAAGCGTGGATATTAATCGAAGTATTTTAATTTGTTGAATTGGTGCCCCTCTGTAGGCCAATGTGGAAAGTAAAATATTAAAATCGTGATTGTTCATGGTTAGCGCCAATCCATATATTGTTAGCCAATTTTCCCGGAAATTCAAATACAGCATGTCTTTGAAGCTTAACCTTTGTAGATCCGCACGTGGAAGTATTCTTGCTTGCCGGATCAAATACTCTTGCAAAGGATGACTATCAAGACCAATTGAAAGTTGTACATGTTTTAGGTGACAGTCATATGCAATCTCCACTGCATTTTGAAGATTAAGGTCGCTGCTTTGTAGTCTCAATATGTATGAGTTGGAGGTATTCTGACAGTTGTCGAACGTTTCCGGCAATGCGTCCGTACTTAGTCTTACTGTTTCATTATACATCCAAAGGCTAGAAAAGTATGCTCTTGTTTGCAGCTTTTCTGATGAGTCATTGTAGTGAAAATAGCTGGGATTCTGTCCCGGAAACAGCTTTTCCAACCTTACGCTGTCTTGAAGTAATTTTTCTACGAGGATTCCGTAACCATCATAGGCAGCCAGTGATGGTAAGCCCGACAGCCACCTTGTTCGTTCTATGCTCATATTTTCTACCTTTCCTTCTTTCGTAAAGTAGGATCCGCCATTGAACATCCTGTCTGGGGACAAACTTTTAATGTAATTTAAAAATTTTCTTGATACGTTATCGTAAGGTTGACAAGACCAAACACGAGCAGATTGCAAAATTTCAATAGCCTTTTCCGTTCCAGTCGTTTGAGTGAATGGATCTGGTAAACCGGAAGAAGTTACTGCATGTAGCGCTGCAAGGTATAGCCAAGCACCTACGCTTTTTGTTGCCACCAGTCGTTTAAGAACTTCATCAACCTCGTAAATAAAATACGAAGGATCTTCAAATTTTTCTAGCTGGATGCAGGTAAAATGATGATCTGCTGCTTGGATATTGATATCACTGTGCGGAATAATGATTTTTTGCTGGAATCCATTGTCAAGTACAAGTACGTTCTCAAGTCTAATTAGTGTGCCAATTGGCTTAGGATCCTCAAAAATTGGTAGAGTAAACCCTGGATATTCGACGCTCTCTAAGCATGACTTATGTGGCAGTACAGAAAAACGAAGGTTGTGACGTGGTAAATGAACCATAACATTTTTGATTTCTTTGTCAACAATTACATGCATTTGATCACGCAGTTCAATGCATTTAAATGAGCTTGTACATTTGAAAAAGAGCGATGACAGTGAGTAGTAGAACGAATGGGAAACGATGTACTCTTGACTGGTTAAATTTTGCAAAATCCATGAAAAGTTGGAATCATCATCTTGACAGTGGCTTTTTAACAGGTATGTACTATCCTGATAAAACTTTGCGGCTTCTGTTCGCTTCCGGAAATAAATTTGCTTCTTAGTCGTGTCTAGCCAATGCGTAAAGTTGTCCAGTAAATCTTGTGGGATGTGATCTTCAAATGTTTCATGAGGAACAAGGACTAAACGCGTCCGATCGGGTTGAACTTCTACAATGAAAGGGATGTCTCTGAAGTATTCCGTAGTTGTTGTATATATTTTCTCGGTTTTTTTCTTTTTTCCCTTTCGTTTTTTTACCGTTTGTTCATGCTGCACTTCGTTTGCCTCGCTCCAGAATTCATAGATTTTTCCATTTACCACATCCAAAGTTTGGTAAGTTGCAGGCGAAAGTTGAGTCGTCCGTAAATTTACGTTTCCTCCAAAAAACCTCCGAAAATCTATGTCGCGCATCACCGTATCCGGGAGTTTGCTTTCGTCAGAATCATTGAACTTAATATTTGGGGACAAGAAGTCCAAGTAGACAATGTAGTTATTGGCATAGGATAATGTGTAAACATGCTGAATACCCTCGTGCTTTGAAAACCGCGCTTCTCCAAATTGTAATGTTATTGGCCATTTATTGTCAACAAATTTTATAAACCCACGCTGTAATGCTTCCAGTCCAGATTTTTCAATTTCCTCGAAGAGCCTTACTAAAAAACTGGTGGTAATTGCTTCAATTGCCCCTGCTATCCCACCCATATAAAAATCTACTGGTTTGCGCTTTGTTATTGCTTCGATGAAGTGGACCATGTCATCCAAGTCCTTAATCACGACACTCATAGCTGAGGAATCGTACGTCAGTATTTCACACAGGGATATTTCGTCCAATATATCTTGCTTTTCCCTCTCGTTATTTCCAGTTTTAAGCTCATCGTCGACTCGTTTTGACCAGTCTTGTGCGTACTTGCGCCATTCCTTGAATAAACGGTACCCCTTCTCGTGGCAGTCGCGATTGAGTTCCATGATTCTCCCTATGATTAGAATAGCGATCAGTAGAACTGTCGTTGAGTTGTAGTTTGTTTTATTGCAAAGCATTAGATTTTCTAGCAAATCTAAAAACTCCATCGCAAATTCAGTGTTCTTGAAATCTGCATGGGCCTCTGTATCTCTTGGACCAGGACCTACTTGCCAAATGCATTGAAGAACTAATGCCAAAACTGCTCTCTCATCTAAGGATAATGTGCGGTTTGATATTGCCCTGTACAGGTTCCTCAGTTGGATACGGTGACCAGTACGCACCGAACCGAATGCAATATACTCACTCAGAGACAGCTTTTCTTGACACTCATTCTGACTTGCTATTACATCATTTTGAGTATGGTTATTCAAACCCATAAATTTTTGAAGGGAGCTGTAATGACCATGAATTTGGAAAGTACAATTCCGCAGAAAGTCTGCAGTTGCGTTGGACGACTCACGATTGTAGTAAAAGAAGCAATTCATTCCATTGTTGGGTATAATAAATGAGTTCGGGTCAGTTGTTTGCAGGACGTCAGGATTCTTCTTGTGCAGCATGGCACTTGAAGCTGGTGTTGATGTACTGCCAAGATACACGTCACTCTTCTTATCAGAATAAGTCTGCCATTGATAATATGTTTCTGGTGATGCCGATGCTGAATGATATTGCTTCAGGCCCTTGTAATATAGCCAACTTTGTTTCAATGGATAATTGACTTCCTCATCTTTGTCGAATTTTGGTTCGCCGAGGAGATCATACTTCAAAAACGCCAACATCTGTCTTAAACATGAAATTTCCTCGGGTAATAATAGCTCGAAGACTACTGCATCCTGGTAGTGTGGCTCGTTTGGTAAAGGATTTTCGTAGAAACTAACGGAAGTCCTCTTTTCGTCGAGTTCACGCTTTTTCAAGTAATTTTCGCAGGAGTAGCAATGACCTCCTATGCATTCGCAAAGAATCATGCTGATATCGTTCAGTAGCGCGTCACATTCATCGCGAACTTTTTGCACCTCTTCAATTTTGCTTTTGATTGCATTCTCCGTGTCTCTCAAAATTTTTGTTTTTAAACTCATCATTTCTGAGTTGGAATTTGCGAGAATGACACACATTGAATTTTTCTGAATACTTCTTTCCAAAATTGGTTTAGTACCATATTTTTCGCGGTGCTTGAAGTATTCCATTAACTCATAGAGAAGATCTACGTCATCCTCGTTTGGAAGAAGTAGGGCACTAAGAGCTTCTACATTAACGGTCGGCCGGAAGCGCTGTACCAACGGAAATTTCTTTATTGCTTTGTTATCAAGCAAGTAAACTATTTTTAAGGTTACGAGGACGATTTGGCTAAATCCGACAGGATTTTTGTCATATGTTCCTTTGGCGCATGTCCAATACATTTTTGCCAGATTAAATATTTTATTTGGCGAATGGTTGCAATCGTTCCCCAGACTTTTAAGAAAATTTGCTGTATCATACAACCAAAGAAAAAGTTCCCTAGTATTTTGTTGATGGTATCCACCCCAAGAACGTCTATCACATATTTTGGTAAACCCAGATATAATAGATTCAATTGTTGTAAAGCGTTCCACGCTGCTGGCATATTTCAAACTGGCCTTTTTGCTGTCATTTGCGATGAGATGATCAGAATTTTTTAGTAATGCCTCAGATCTCCTGATAAAATTGTCCAGTTTGGGTATTTTGTGTAGAATGTCTTCCTTAAGATTTGAAACATTAATCTCATCTAGTTCAAGCTCAACTTCTGAATTTTCTGAGTCGTCTTTTTCCGGATAACAAATTTTCTTCCATATACTGGCTGCCTCCTGATTGACTTTGGTCATGATTTCTAAAGCAAAGTCCAATGTATTTGATTTAAGGGAAGATATCATGTCTTCGTTTTCATGCAACTCCAACTGTCCTAGTTTTTGAACACGCCTACCAACCTTAGACATCATCTGACAAACCATATCCAAATCTATCTGATCTTGTTCTTGTGAGTAATACTTACTGCATGCAAAGACAAGAATTCTCAGAATGAGTAGTTTATATACCGCGGTTGCGTTCTCGTGGCGATCTGGAAAGATTTCTAAAATTTTCAAATGCAGGGCCACCTTAATCGACATCCACATTCCTGACCGACGATATACATTTCCAGTAGAACTGTTGCAAGCTGTCACTTGATCTCGACATTTTTTTGAGACCGTCACGTATCCTTCGTCAGGTCTTGGAACGAGTACGCCAACAAGAAAATCCGATACTAGGAACGGGTTTGCTACATTACGGTCATCAATGTAGTGGTTTTGTCCCTTTTTTGTTGTCGCCATTGAAATATTAAATGTTTCTGTTGTCAGTTCGTACAGGACTTCAGCAAATTTTCTTGATTTTAGCAATTCAGTGTTCTCAACTGTCTCGGATGTTTCAGGAAATGGCATTTTCAAAGGATGAATAGACGACATTACCATTTCGGCTGGGAGGGATGGCCGAAATGTTTGGATTCGAACTTTTTCCTCGGAATTTGACAACACTCTGGAAAAAAGTGCAACACAGTTTTGGCGTCTGATAAAGACTGGAAATGTTTGTCCAACTTCCAAATCAGATACTTCGGAAGTAAATTTGTCTATGAAGTTTTCCGGTGTCGAATTGTTTGTCAGAAATTTACTCCATTTTTCTAGCATCACCTCGAGAGGTTTTAAATGAAAGTATTCTGCTTGGTCGATTGTTGGTTGTAGTGAGTGTAAAACAAGAGCCAGTAAATCATCATCAACTTCTTGCAGTTCATTTACTCTCTTCAGCAGAAACAAATCATAAATCAGCTTCTCATTCATGATCACTTTAAAATCTGAATCCTCGTCGTTCCCTATATTTTTTCCAGTTCAAGAATTTATTTTTATGTTAAGTAATAAACGGAAGTAAGTGTTTTCAAGAAAATAAATAAATCTGTTACCAGTTGCCTCCGGCGAATCCATGTCGCTAGAGTTATCTGGACTTATTGGCTGGTCAGTCGATTATGAGCACGGTAAAGTCAAACGATTGTTTTAACACTTGCAGAAGAAAATCGTAAATGATTCGTTGCTTGTCTTTCACAAGTCAAAATAGAATTGAATCTCAGAAATTGCAATTTTGTAAAGTTTGATGCCAGGAAACCACAAGTTTCATTATTATTATTGAGAAAACTGTTCAGTTCCAGAACTTAAATTGACGATGAGAGATAAGAGTATGCAATCCTCTGGATTCGGTTTGGCTTAAATTTCAGCAACCCACAGCATGTTTTTCGCAGGGAATAAGGTCTACCGAAATCATATCATCCGAGGATAAAAGAATTTAAGATAAGAAGGAGCAGATTCGATTTTTATCAGCTGCTTACAAAGAATGTACAAGGTCGATTGCTCTCGGATTTTCAAAGTGAGAACGTTGGTGGATAGCCCTTCAAAAATTATGTATTTTGGCCAAATTTTACTTGCCAACGCTTCCCCAATTTTGAGTAATCACGACCGCAAGTTTTGTTTTGCGTCAATTATTTAGGATTTTTTCTCGGATTAACATGAAAAGACGATTCGTAGGACGGTGTAAGGCAATTTTCTCAGAGAATATCTTGGACTTGGTGTCATTTTCAACACATTGCTTCTATAACTTATATTTTAAGTGTGTCATATTCGCTCATATTGATTCCAGCAAGGATAAAAATTTATTTCTACAAAGTCATGCGAGTCATAGAATCGTTTCCCAGCTTTAAATCTCAGAAAAATTCGACTTATAGTTCAATTTGCGATCGTGATTACTCCATATTGGCTGAGCGTTGGCAAG
>JAHZMX010003939.1:0-10946 GCA_027743895.1 Seira musarum
TATGGGTCTAACGACCTAGGAAAGTTTGTTATAAATAAATAAATCAATCAATCAATCAATTCCATTTCGAATAAAATTGACCTAGCTTTTTTTAAATGTGTAGATAATAAAATTCTGAAATGATGGAAAAAGGAAAAAAATTGTAATTTATTGAAATGATATGAAGGTTAAATCGGTTTATTAATAGTTTCTGCTAAAATATTCCAAACAGTTTAAAACTCATGTTGGAATGAAATTTAAAGGAAAATTAATAATTAATTATCCTTTAACCTTCACTACTTTCTGCAAGAACAAGAAACTTTTGGACGTCAAAGGCATTTGCAGAACAATCAGTTCAATTGTTTCTGTGCTACGTACAATTCGTATGGAGACTTCCAAAAAAGTATTACATATATTATTACGGAAGGTAGTAAATGTACGAAAAGGCAGAAAGAAACTTTAAAAAAATTTCTCCCAATCAATTTTTACACATAATGCTTTCAAAAACTTTTCTTACGTTTCTCTCAACATATCTAAAACTCCCATCGCTATGCTACTCGATTCCTTGGTCAGTTAGCTATAATCAGAAAGAAAACGACTTCAAATTGGAATACCGCAGGGATAAAAAATCCCGTTATCTCTGGCTCTTTGTACTGTTCTGCCATGTAGAGGAACTTACTTTCTGTATTTTCCGGTTCATTCAGAAAATTGTTGAAGATGAATACACAAGCCTAAAGGATTACATAATTCATGGGTTTGACGTGATTGGATGGGGAATTCCACTTTATTATTTTCTTGTGATCGTTAGACACAAGCAGGACCTGTCCTTAGGATTCAGTCAAGTCCTTAAACTAGACAAATACTTCAGAGGTAAAGCTTTAAACTTATAACTTCCATGAATCATAACAGTATAATAATTACAAAATTATTTTCCAGAAAAATATTTTGTTGGACGCTCCGGAAAACTAAATATCCTCGAACTTGGATTCATTGTGATTCTGCCCTGCTGCTATCTACAAGGCGTAACATTCGCAACTTTTAGTCTTGTCCGTCCAACCTTGCCATTCTTCCACGCTTCCTTATTCATTGAGTGGGGTTGGCCTTGGTGGTCTTACCTGCCTCTCCAACTCTACGAAGTGTGGATGTTGATCGATGCGTGGAACGTAATTGCTCCAATATGGTTAATATTAATCACACCCGGATTTTCAATGATTGAGTGGCTACATCAGCTACCAATTAGACGCAATCGGAAGTACTGTACTTCAACAGGTTTAAGAGAACCTATCTGGAATATTCCATGACTACATTTTGGGAACATCATTCGTGGCTGGAGCAATTGTAATTGTATTCATGGGATTCTCGGCAGTGAGGGAATTAGGCCGTACACCAATGCCAGTGTATTTTGTCTATCCGACGAGTTGCTTGTTCATCATCCTCATATTTGTATTTGTTGGGGTGGAAGCGGAAAAGCTTTGTGTTTCCTCGACTAAGTTCATTGATGGACTGAGAGGAAGAAAAAAATGGAGAAGGGTGGGGAAATCCTTGAGACCTGTGGCGCTCAAGATCTTCAATGTACAGGAATGGACTAGAGGATGGACTATGGAGAAACTAAATCATGGTTGCGATGCTATCATAAATTTGCTTGTTTCAACTAGTTAGGATCAAAAACAATAATTCCTTTAAAATAATTTTCTTAGTGTTGATAAACCCACGGCAATCTTTTTGTAGTCACTACTAATCTAAGAATCACTCTTTCAAGTTTCCAGCTGCAGTATGTAATAGTTCATGCTTAACGAAGCACTTTATCTCATAAGTAGATTTCTTGTATTTCTTGTCTGATTCGTGATATGCCAATTCGTCTTAGTTGCATAGCACAAGTAGCTCTAGATATGCTATCAATAAGCATATACCACACAATTTTAGTGTTGAATCCGAAAAAAAAAACAAAAAATAAATATTCACAAAAATAGTAATATATATTTAGGCACAACTCGATTCCGGAATTTCTGATTGCCCGAAATATTTGCCTACCGTTATAAAGCATTGTATCTGAATTGACAATGTAATGCTTCTGACTGTGTTTCTTAATCAACAATTCCATCTCAACATAACTGCCGTTACAAATATTTGTCAAGAAATGAATATCTCTACTGACGATTTAAGTACGACCAATACTTACTAAAACAATAAGTTCACGTCATTACGCATCGGATCTTATTGAAGAAAAATGTTTGATTTAAGTATAAAGGGTTTCCCATGTGTTTTCCCCATAATCTTTTGAATGGTTTACACCCAGTTTACTTTTACTTCTAAAAGACGCAGTGTACTGCCTGACGACCGACGTACGTCAAAACTTAATGGAAATATTATTGATTTTATTAAAAATTAGAATTTTATGTATACTGATTGGGACTTCGAAGAAATTCTGTGATTTGGTATCCCTTCGCCCTTGGATTTTGTACATCAATCTCTTTCACATAAGTACCTTTCTCAGCACCATACTGCCGAATAACTTTTTTTAATTCTATTGCCCGATAAAATATTGATATAATTTTCTTTCGTACTTTTTTCAGGTTATTGAAAAAGTATAATTCGGTTGAAGGTTTGAAAGGAAAAGATATTTATTTATACTTATTGATTTCTCTTTAGTGGAATTAAGCATTTTTTAAAATTTTGTAAAGGATACGGAGTTAGCTACACGTTTGGATGAGTTTCAGTTCAAATAGTTGCAAGTGGAATACTATTAAGTCAACCAGAATCTCAATATTTGTTATAGTCAATTCCTAGTAAATGTCATTTAATTATTTTGAAATTACAATTTCAAATTCATGTGGTTCATATTTTTACCAGTACTTAGTAATGAGCAAGTTGTCAAGCTCAGTTCCAAGTTCCAACCAGTGATACGCGTGGTCCCATACATATAATCATCACCAAGATTTGGGTGATGTTTTCTTTTGAAAAACAAAATGCAAATTATTTTACATGTGTATTTTGTTGTATTCCAGACATGAATCCCGTTCCAAAACTCATGGTTATAGTGATTAAGACGAATGCAAATTTTTTGTGGCTTTTGTTCCGTGGTATACACACAGGCATTTGCATAACAAGCATAAATTGTGGTTTTCAATGGAATGCGGTGTGGCATATCCAAATGTCAGTCAGTGTTCAGCAAAAATGTTGAAAACAGATTTGTGAAATTTTAAACACATTTTTCATATCTTTCTACGCGTTAGTAATGCTGACATTTCTGAGAATTAGAGAAAACATAATATTTTTCTAAACTCACTCAAGGACTTCTTCAGCTTACATATAATAAGGCAGAATTATTTGTCCAGTTCAGTTAAGTTCTGCATCTGCTGTTGTAATCAACTTTATAAATGGCAGCAAAGCAATGAAAAGTTTACTATTTCTAACAATATTTTTGTCACTTTGTGCATCATTTGTACAATCACAATACGCCTTAATAGGTGGAAACAATGCCAATATACAATGGCGTAATATTGGAGTAAGTCGGTTTCGATTTCCAAAAAAGCTTTAAAATTAATAAAAACATTAATACAATCTACCTTTTTCTAGGGCGTGCAAGTTCCAAATAGAGTCTCCGCCACCCTAACACCTGCAAATACTGGTCATGGACGTACTAGTTTTGGAAATAGTCAGGCTGTGCAAAACCGAATGAATGAAATGAACCGCCGCCCGCGCGACGAGAAGGGACATATCATCGCATCTCAATTCGGTGGTCCGGCACAAACTTGGAATTTATTCCCCCAGTCCCGGAACATGAACAGAAATGTTGGGGACAGACCAATTTTGATTTCCTGGTATGAACTGGAAAATAAAATTGGGGATTTTCTGAGAGGAGGTGGAAATAGACAAGTCCAGTATGAAATACAGTTTGATTATAACAATAACTGGGAGCAGGCGCGCCCATCACATGTTACTGTTATTGCACATTTCTTTGAAAACGGAGGGAATGTGGACGAGTACAATTTGTTTAGACTACGCAATGAAGAAAGCCCAAATATTGGCGTTCCACGTCCGGGCTAAACACGATAATGTGTTACACGGCTACGACTACGACTGCTAATATAACAGTTCAATTTATCCTTTGTAACCATAGCACGTTTTTTCGAATTTTATTTTCTTAAAATTCAATTTATTTCACAATCATATGCAACAAATAAAAGTTTCTTGAATTGGAATCTCACTTTTTAACAACACTTGTTCTTGTTTTTGCTCAGAGTTACCCAATGCAAAATTCAAGAGGGCGCATGGTTTTACAAGACATATTTTACCAGACTTAATAGGGAACCTCACAAACTGATAGGCAAACTACGACAAGTGAGTTATCAAGTCTGGGGTAATTCTTAGCGTTGATTACAAATCCGCTGTCATCTAATCGTCAATGACATTACTTGAATTGATTTGTGCAAATCATTGGCAATCTACGTACAAATTAACACATACACATGACCAGCACACCATTGTAATTAGGTCATTAAAAAACCCACAAAACACGAAACAAGATCGTTACTTCAAAGTTGTTAAACTCTGTCACTTTTAACCGCGGCAGATGGAAGAGTAGCATGTACAACAATAGATCATTGAAACACTTTAACCACCTTGTCTGCCGTTAAAGTATAAAAGATTCAAAAATTAAAAAAAAAACCATCTTGCTCAATGTCTAGACAGCTTTCGATTGAGCTATTTTAATGCAATGCTGGCCGTGTGTGTTATTTTAATTTAATTCTTTTGCACCATACCTTTTTCTAGCTATGGAAATTATATGTTTCTATGTGGTATTTACCTCCAAATATGGAAAACACGACCTACTATTTAAAGTGGGTGGAGTATATATTTTGATAAAAAATTTATTATTACCGAACTTTGAAACTGCTCAATACTCACAAGGCAGACACGCATTTGCATTGAAAGGAAACTACATTAAACATACTCTCATTTATTTGATAAAGTACTCTCTTTATAAAACCTGAAGACAAAGTATAAACTAACGATACATGTTCAGAGAAAACCTCTTTCTCGTAATGTAGTAGATTGAATACGAGAATTCCGTTTTCCTTTTTCTAATTACTTTAGCAGGCAATTTAAAAAAATGACATGGCCAAGTCTACTGAACAAATGCATACATTCAAAGCAGTACACCAAATAGGAAACAAGAATCAAAAATAATCCTTAGTTTTTCTAGCGTTGAATTTTTGTAATTGTCTTCATCATTTGCCAGGTTCTACAGGCATGTAAAGCCTTTTGTTAATGTAAGTTTTGAACACACCTGCATATTCTGATACAAGGCCATCATAAGATATTTTAAAAATCCAGCTCACTTTCCCTTAAGTATACAACGGCGCAATGCCGGCTAATATCATTGAACAAATAAGATTTTGGATTCATTAATTTCATTTGCAAGATTATATATCTACTAGTGCGGCCCCATTAAAAATCCAGCTCACTTTCCCTTAAGTATACAACGGCGCAATGCCGGCTAATATCATTGAACAAATAAGATTTTGGATTCATTAATTTCATTTGCAAGATTATATATCTATTGCCCGTCTTTCTTAAATTCTGATGTCTCAAAACAAGTACCAAATATTACTTGTTTGACAGCGAGAGTTAAGTGACATGTATTTCTTGTCTACTCCCTGCGGACAATGGAAGCTTCGTTGTTTTCAATAAAGATTCGCTCCCGTACAAAATGGGGGTTGGATAGAAAATATTTAAATTGTACAAAAACAGTACATTGCTCGTACCGGGAAAAAGTAGGCTTGACACTTTCGCCTTACTTAAATATCACCAGAAAACAAAAATATTAGGCATAGTTGAATAATTATACGAATAAAACTATAAGTTTACTGATTTTTCCAGGGTTCTACGTTGCATAAGACTTTTTTTGTAGTGTAAGAAAACATGTTAGATAGTTCAAAAAAAATTATTGTAATTAATTTTTACCACGCAATCGATGGTTTAATCTCACTTTAAATTACTTAGAAGTATTATGCGGGTTCTGTTGCCCTCATCTAATGATAAATATTAATTCATTAGAGTGAATGGCACCATAAATAATTAAGTAGCTAAACAATCTACTTTTTACCACTTACATACCCGCGTTATTCGTTAATACTACATACGTGGCACATAGCGACTCACAGTATCAAGTAGGAGTTTGTTTGTAACAGTTCCCAGTCATTGTTAACATTACTTTTAGTTTTACACTTCCAAAAAGCGTGGAAAGCAAATTAAACACTCGGTTCTAAGTGTTGCGTGTCAATATTTCTCCAGTGTCCAAAGCAATATCGTGCATTTTTTTAATTTTGATCATACCAGGTCCGTAGTAAAATGATTTGTGAAAGTATCCACGTATAACACCCCCCTCCGCGCCAAAAAAAGTTTACTAATTGTGGTCAACTTAGATTACTCTACGGCAGTTTCGATTAAAAAAAGTTTAATTAGAGAATCCCGAGGAAATAGCTATACAAAAAAAATTGAAGAACCTCACACAAATTCCGGTATCTCGATTCTTGTAAAGAATGCTCAGCTGCAAGTGATCCTGCATTTTAGTTCACTACGCGACGTAGAAATAGAACGCAGGGTTGAAATAGAAAAGAAGAAGTTGAAAGGGTAAAAGTACATTATAAACCATGTTACGGTTCCACATTTCACCCTTTAGCTCTTTAGCATTCCAAGGAAATGTCATAAGCTAAGACACTAAAATTAATTAGCACGAATACAAAGTTTATTAGCAGACTAATTAAACAATATTTTTACGCCTCGTCTCTTAGAACATTGTGGTAAATTTAATTAATATTAGTGATCCTCTTAGATAAGTTAACGAGTTTTATAAGCACAAAATTAATAAGAAAAAATTAGATCCCAGGCGTCCGACCGGTTTTGTTTTTATTAGCTTTTTTATACCTATGACAGTTAAGATAATTCTTTTCCATAAGTGCGTTCCGGGCCCTAATGGATGGTGTCAACTAAAATGTCCAAGAAGTACCCTAACTCTTTAGCGAAGTGTTTTTGTTTTAATTGCAAATTGTAGATTAGCATGTAAAACTTACTCTGTACAATTTTGGCATACGACTATAACCGACTGTTATTATTATTATACTTGAATGTTGTCTTGAAAGAAGTTTTTGTTTCTTTAAAGTGGTAGAGTTTTACTGATTCTTAAAAAAAACATTTGGGGGATTCAATTTGGTTGAGCCGTTCTGGCATGTAAATTTTTCTTTGACAATCTGTTAATGTCGCAAATACAGAATTTTTTATGCAAAACTCACACGTATTCAGTAGTAGCATCAGAAAGTCTTGCATTAGATAATTAGCAACAATATTTCATTAAGTTACGTTGCAGCTGCAGCAACTAATAACTCCTTAAGCTAAGAAGTGTTACCATAAATCGAAGTCAGCTTACTGAAATAGTATTTTTATTTGGATATAATCGTTATTAGTGCACTTTGGGTACTTTTCGTTGCCAATAGTTAAGTATTTGTCAAATAGTATTTTGTTACCTATTTGGGGTGTAAAATTTTTATTGTGATGCTTTTAACAAAGTACAATTACAGTTTTCGGACCACTATAATACTGAAGCTGCTTTGCTTTGAGTAATCATAGTGAATTTCAGTACTGTCACGGTTGCTATGGAATATTTCTGAATTTTACGTAAAAAAGGGCGAGGATCTTAAACGCCACTGAGGATACCACAGAATATTGGAATAAAAAAACGATAAGCCATATATCAAGATCAATACCTCGGCATTACAAACATCAGTTTTGTTTACAAAAAAACCAGCGCAAATTCAAATTCATGTAAGCGTTAGTAACCCGGTACGCTTTAATGATTTACCATTTATTGGATTGTAATCCCATATCGTTTTTGATTTATTAACGCATTCCTTTCATGAGTAAATACGTCGAAGTAAACAGGCAGGAACTGATAAACTAAGGCTTTGTTGTGCAGAACGTAGCTCCCAAGTGACAAAGTCTTACCGAAGCCAAACTTTACACCAAGAACCATGGTTGTTAGTCGTCATCGCGAAATGAGTATAAAATTTTTACTTTGCCTTATGTTTCCACTATGCGGTTTTGGCATGTTTATGCCGGAATACTTTAGTGATGACGACGCAAAAATAAGTTCACTGGCTTTCCAAAGTTCACATTGCGGAGCTCCCCAATATTTTCCAAGTGACAGATTTATATTAAACCTTAATCAATATCTGAATATTTACAATCAAAATTGCTTGATACACTTGATAAACTACGATGGTGTGAATCTACCACCACCAGTGCTGCCTATTGTACTCTCACGCTATGATGTAGTGGAGGAACTCTATAGGGTTGACTGGAAAATGTGGAATAAAACCAAACCACTGTACAGCTTTCGCCGAAGAATGTATCATTACAATAAAGCAGCTACAAATTTGACATCATTAAAATGGTGCAAGCGCCACTGGTTTGAGAGAGAATGTCTTGACATTCCCTTTCAAGACAAAACAGGCACCTCAAAGGTGTGGACTTGTGAAGCCCACTTTTATATATTTCCTCCAAAGGATACAACTTCCAATTTTTACTACTTCAATCGTGAGAGCGCTGCCGGTGCTGAATACTCCGAATTGTTGGTTCCGCAAAGCTACAAGAAACTGTTTTGGTCATACAAACAGAAAAATTACGAACCACCATGTGGATGATGCACTGATGCAATCAATATTAACAGAGTACGTCACGAAGTACTTCTGAACGAAGGCAGTGATCTGATAACCAAGCTTTGGCAAAATGCTTTAGCAATTTACGGTAACAATGTGTTTATTGATATAATTGCGACAACAAGACGTGAGTTCTTTGAAATTGACTTAAAGGTTATAATCTATTCAGCTCTCCTCCGCACAACATATTTAAAATTAACGACAGTTAAACAATTTTGTAGAAATTGTGATCAACGGAAAATTTTAGTGGCAACTAACCTTGGCGTACCGAACACTTTGGAGGACACATTGCGAGATGTTGAACGAGCACATAGAAATCTGAATTATTTGCGATACACAATTCTTTCATTAGGCGGCTCAACAAGGAAATCCTATAATGGGGGCGGTAAGCCCTTTCCCATGCAATATGATCGCCAAACAAATCTAGAAATAATCAATAACCTTGGCTACACATTAGAAGACGCTCGTTTGGAGATTGAGGCACGGATAATGTATTCAGTTTTTGGAAACTCTACAATACACTTCACCACTACATGTGACACAACAGATGATGATGCATGCAATAATCCCTTCCACCCTGTGATATATATATCATTGTCGGGGCCTGAAGACGCTACAACATTAACTTTTCACAGGCAACGGCTTTCATTTGTTTCATGTAACGATCCGCGAGAGACAGGCCTGCCATTCTATCAGCTGACATGGATATTTCATTGGAAAGTTTGGTTAATCCTGGCAGTGGCGCTAATCTCAATATCTATCTTCTCCACTTTAGTAATGAAAGCAAAAAGACTTTGCAAATTTGAATTAGTGCAACCATTTACAAGTAGCTTGTTATCATATTATAAAGCCCATGTAGACCAAGGTGATCCCATTAACGCAAGTCTTTGGAAAACACCTTCTCTTCGTTGGACATACGGCTCTTATCTTCTAGTCGCTATTGTCATAAACAATGCGTATCAGTATGAAAACATCACAAATTTGACCCTATCCAGGGGCATCATTCCGTATGACAAATTTGAGTTACTTGTGAGGGACTACTTCGATATATTCTACAGACAAACAATAATAAGTGGAATTCGAATTAGCAACGAAACGGCAAAGGCCCTCAGTAAACCAATGGCTGACGCGTTTGTGTTGCTAATGGAAGCAGGTTTCTTGGAACTTGAGCAGGAGGGAGAGTTATTGACTTACGCACGCGCTAGTGTATCATACAGGGATGTTTATGTAAATGAAAAGAAACTCCCTCAAGATTACTTCTACTACAAAAATAACTCAAGAATACATCACTTTGAAACGAATTGGACGGATTTGGTAAACTGCGATCCACTAAAAGCAAAAAATAAATGTGATTATTTACAATACTGCAACAAAACTGCTATTATCCTTCCGGAAGTTGAAGCCAGGACAAAGTTTCATCAAATGCAAAGTGATGGATGTAAGTTTGTATTCCTGAGCAAGGAAACTCTGTATGAGTCTGCATACGGCATAATGTTTGTTCGATGGATTCACCTAACCATTTTACTTAGAATGAATAGTTTGGGGCAATCTGGGATTTTGGAATGGTGGGAAATGTATTTGACCAGGGATGTTCTTCAGTTGAAATTTAGAACAAAAGACAAGACCCAAGAATTCGAGGCCTCAGCATTGACAGGAAATATTGCAGTTGTGTTTGTTTTATTGGTAATTGGGACAGTTGTTGCGTGTATTGTATTTTTAGTTGAGGTGAGGACAGAATCATGCAAGTTTGATTATGCTTGGGCATTGCAATATATTATGGATTTTATAATGTTTAGCAATGCGCTCATAAAAACACACGTACAGGACCAAATGAACCCCGGATAATAAGAAATGTACAGAATATTTGTGTTGAGAGCACACAGTAATAATTGTGACTAACGCTTTTTTCTTCGACTTTATTGAAATAATTTAGCAATAAATACATGAATGAATTGAATGTACAAGTATGCTTGCGAACTGTCAGAATGTAAGGAATACATAATTGAACGAAGTCAAAACAATAATCCTTTGTTCCATGTACCCAGTAGGTGACAAAGGAATTACACACACAAAATTTTAAATATCCAGTGACAGATTTCAATTATTTAAATCTTTCGGTGCACAAATTAATAAGCACAAACTAAGGAACATATTACATTGATCAATTTTCAAAATGACTCCAAAGCACCTTCACGCAAGACCTAAGTTTAAGAATTCAGTCCTCGATCGAGGCACGCACGATTTTCATCA
>JAHZMX010003940.1:0-14474 GCA_027743895.1 Seira musarum
ATCGACTGAAACGAACCGAAACGAAAATTTTTGAAACACTTTTGACTTGGAACGAACGTTTCACAAAAAATTGAAACGTTTTGAAACACTTTCATCCCTAGCTTCTTCTGCTTTGCTTTTTTTTTCTCGGTTGCTTCTCTCTTATTTTTGTTTCTTCCCGTGCGCCGTGATCATCATTTTGATAAGGTGCATGCATGTGCACAACTACAACTACAACTCCCGTGGAAAAGAAGAAGAGAAAAATTCAGCTGTGTTGTACTAAAATCTTACACGCTATTTTACACGTACTTTTGGTGTCATGGGAAAAATTTTCCGTCTTTGTCTACCCTCATCTGATCAACTTCCAAGTCAACTTTATTCCATGCATAAACCAAACTTTTATCTTAGCACCTTTTCTGCACAAACTACCTTGTAGCTTCCTTCGAACCAATCTAAATTCATCCTGTATGCCATATTGCCATAGCAGTCCAACTCCAGTCCACTCTTCTTCTATTACAATTATTATTAATCTAATCCGACTATTTTTCTTTGCCTGAAAGGCTTACTTCCTAATACTTGATATCTTCTTGCGTGGGATTTTTTTGCCTTCAACTTAGTATAAGGAAGAAGTCTTATGGAAATTATAAGCACGACTTGCTCCGGTAAAACTCTTCTCCTTTATACCTACTTCGTCATTTGCATGCCCATAACTATTTCATGGGTAAGCTCTTTACGAAGAGCTCATCTTCCCTGCATTTTTAAAAGAGAGGCGAACAAACTCCGGAAGAAAAAAAGGAAAACTTTTTACATGAGAGTTTTTAACTTTTGACTTTCTTCCTAAGAAGAAAACTGTTTATGCTTTGGTTAAAAAGTACATTTTCTTATTCGACCAAGGAAGAAAATGATGTTCATGATGATCACATAAACGTACTACTTCCCCATCCCTGATTGTGACATGATGGAGGAAGTATTTGTGCTATGCGCCGCCATCCTTTACGTTTCATTTTTTTTAAAAAGTGAAATGTTAAAAATATGCGGGGACTCTTTCTTGTTTCATAAATAATGCAACGAAGACGAAGGAGAGGTGAAATGGATGTTGTTTTGCATGGACGTTTACCGGCAGCAAATGCGAGGGAAAGTCAAGACAAAAAAATGCCGTGTTTGTTTCTTGTACGAGACTTTTACTCTCTATGCAGAGCATCATGTAGTACCCATATACGTGCGCAGTGGATTTTTAATATGACAAAATATTTTTAAAAGATCACCTGGAAATGATCTCCATTTATTTTTCCTTCTTGACAATCAAAAATAATAAATTTGAAGGAAGAAAAGGTGAACTTTATTGTATAATGTGCTCATCTTTCACTGTCTTCTGTGTCGTCTTCCATTCAATTCATGAAAGTGAGAGCAGGGAAGGAGGGAGGAAAGCGTCAACCTTTTTTAAAGTGCACTGCATAAACCATAATATCGAATGCATCAGCGTTGTTTTATGAATAAAATGAAGGATAAGTAGTTTGCGTTTTATTTTTTTTTCTTCCCTGCTTTGCTTGCTTGCGTGCTCCGCTCGTTCTCATCCAATTCAGATGTCGTGTCATGTCATTTATTATTTTTGTCTGGTGATTCCATTGTGTGTGTATGTTTGCGCACAACAAGCAAATGTTGTTTTTTTCGCATCACATCACATCACCCAATTTATTTTAAAAAAGAAACCCATAAATGGATTCTATTACGATAGTATTATTTTCACATAAAAGTAGCCTACACAATTTTGATCATCATTGAACGTTTCCTACAAGCAATTTTTTTCGTCTTGTCTCATGACTGACTCGGGTGAGAAATATTCAATCGCATCAATTGGGGAGAGAGGAAATTGCGTGAAAATGGAAACAAAAAATGAATATTCTCTTATCATCGTAGTGATATTACGATGCTCATCAGAAGTATTGCTTACGTAAGAAGAAAAAAAAATTATTACAAAAATGTTTCTCCTTTTTTTTTTACTTTAGTCTCGTTTTTATTTACACTCTTCTTATGCAACCCTAGCGCATTTTTCCGTATGAATATGAGAAGGACGTAGGAGGGAAAAAGTAAAATTGAGAACATTTATTTAAGTTCTTTTTTGCTTGGCGTACCTTACTTATGAGTGAACACGAAAATGATTATGAAGGAGTGAAAAGGATGTTTTTGTGGAATGTAGAGGCAACATTTTAGTCATAGCTTTGTCGTGTGCGGGTTATAGGAGCCAAATGCTGCGAGCTGTGGTCGGTTTTTCACTGGTGTTAATGAGGGTATCCTCGTGGTAAAAAAGGATGTGCAGATCAAAGCCATAAAGGAAAAGGGCTCATTTACTTATTTTCCATTCAACGGCTCGCATCTTGTTTTTTTTTTGAGGCAAGCAGAGAAAACTTTTTTTTTGCTTTTGTGTAAAAGTATCCGTTTTCCTCGTCCAACTCAAGTAATATTTTTTGCATGTTTTCCACTCGTTTTGATGTAGCCAGTCACCTTAGAGAATTTTATAATGGGGAAAAGAGGTATTAATGCCATTAAAAACTATTTTTATTCATCATGATCACCATCCTCTTCTCTACAATTTTTTTCCCTCTGACTTTGTGAATCAGTTCAGTAATTTAGGAAAGCAATGCAATGCGGGCTTCTGGCTTTTTCATTGGGATTTTTTTTATGTGCGGCTCTGTGGTACAGAGTTACGACTAGCTCACTGCTCCATTCCTCCATTTACTCCTTTCGCATCAAGAGAGCAAAAAAAAGCTTTTATTTCTTGTGCCGCACGTTTTACCCTTTATTTCTCAGGTTGTGTTTAAAACCAAAACAAAAAGCTTTTTCAGTGTACTTTCTCCATTTGAAGAATAAGTCCAGTTGGAGCTGATACTGACAGACCTGCTTTTTCAAAAGGAATGGGAGAGTGAGAGAGGGGAAAATAGAAAGAGAGACAGGGAGAAAGAGAAAACTGTCGACAGAAACAGATCACGTAGAAATAGGAACCCACACGTCCGTCCGTTTTTACGTGTGTATACTCCCGTTAAAAAGGTTTTAGTGTTGCAGGTTATCATTCTCTTCCACGAGAAAGAGGGAAGCGTGGAAAGGGATTGGAGAACAGCTGCAGCATACTTTTGTGCTATATGAACACGGAACAGTTTTTTTTTCTTCTGGAAAATGAAGTAGGGAAACACGGCAAAAGGGGTTTTTTTCACGTAGGAATAGTTGAGCTTTTCTGGTGCTGCTGTTGGAAGGGCCTTGAGAATATATTCTGTTTTGTATTTGAAGGCGAAATGTGTTGGTGGGAATGGATCGTTGGTATTGTAATGCTTCAGTCTTGAATGACGAAAAGAGACAAACCAGCGTAGTGGCGTTTCATTCCCACCGTCACCACTGCTCCTGCTGCTACCACATATTCTGTTGCTCTTGTGTGTGTGTCCTATGTGCTCAAAACGAAGAGACAAGACAGAAGTCTTCTTCTTCCATAATAAAATGGAATAGAAGTTTTCGAAAGTTTCAGAGCAGACGAGCATGATACATAAAGCGCGTAGTCCAAGTAGAGCGAAGCCAGTGAAACTAAGATAGTTACTGGGAATACTAGTGAGCTCAGCTTTTTTTCGCAGGAAGCGAGTAAGCATCGCATCGCATCGCATCACACTCACACACACTGGAGCATAGTCTGAACTGGTAAATAGAAGAGTCACTTTTTTAATAAAATAATATTTTAGTATTTTCTTTGTTGATCATCTTCGCTCTTGTCCTCTCCTTTCATTTCCTTTTTTTCGCCTATAGCCTTGTACTAGTAAAGCTCTACGTCTGTCTGTGTCCCGCTTTTTTTTACAAAAAGTCTAATAAAAACAAGATTTGCTTTGGTCCCTTAAAAAAGTGAAAAAAAAACGGATAGGCATCTCGATCCCTATTCAAATATTTTATTATCATTTCAACAGTGGAAAAAAAGGGGAACAAAGTTTTGCTTCGAGAATAAGTCTTTTTCTTCCTCAGTCAGGAAAAAGAGAATAAAAGGAGGAAGCGGAGAAGGTGGCGGAGGAACACGAAGTATTTTTCAGAGACAGTTTGGGACAAAAAGAGATAGAGCGAAAAGAAAGAAAGAATTTAAACTGTGGTAAAAAAAGAAGATTCTAGTGAAAGGAATAATATTATTTTTTCTAGTTTTTCCTTTTTCCCCATCACATGCACCCAGATAAATAGAGAGAGAGAGAATGTGAGAGGGAGAAGCGGATGAGGAAAGCAGTGTTTCTGCATCTGCTTCTTACGCTTTACTCAACTGTTTGTGGAATTTTTATACAGTATTTATTTGAAAGCTTTGGATTCTGTGTGCGACTTTACTCTCTTGTGTGTGTATCACTTTCTCGAAGTGAGACAATCTCTTTTCCGTCTTCATTTTCTAAGACCGCCACAAGAAGACTTGATCCATTCATTCTCCTTATTTGAGTTGCCGCTATTGCTCCTGCTGATTTGATACGAGCAGTGCAATGCAATGGTAATATGAACAACTGCTGCAATATCTTTTTTCTCTTCCGTATTCCTCTATCTTTGCATTTCCCTGGAAAAGGAAGACAGAGGAGGCCGCTCTCGAATGCATTATTATTCTGCATCCCTCTCACTTCCCCTCTCTCTTTTTTATTGCATGGAACCGCTTTAACTTTGTTTTTTACATGGACATTTTGCCAAAAAAGCGAGTTTGTGTGCGTGTGTACTAGTACGACAGAGAGAACAATTTTTTCAGATCGTTTTCAAGAAAAAAGAAGAAGATCGAGATCGTACATTTTTAACGTGTGTAGGTAGTAATCCCGAACTGATTGTGAGTGAGCGAACTCCGCGAGAAGCTTCCTCCTCTTATTTATTCTTCTCTTTTCTCTTGCACTGCTTCCCCTCAACTCCGTGCTTTTTCTTCTTCTTCTTCTTCTCCTCCATTTTCCACACTAAAAATGGGAGAAGAAGCTTTTCATTATCATTTCAAGTAGTCGGGATTTCTCCGTTACGGAGAAAAGTGAAGGAAATAAAAAGGGAAGAAGGTTTTTGATCATCATCATCATAACTCATTCCAATCCATAGATTTTCCCCAGCTTTTTTCATTATTCCCATTCAGTTCACTCTTTCATTGTGCCAAGTAGTAGGTATTCATTTCAAAAAGATAGAAAATTGGTAATATTATCAGCTCTTAAGTAGGAAACACTTTTATTGGACCAAAGCAAAAAGTCGTAAGAAGTATCTCATCTTCTCATTTCTCTTTTGTGTTCTTCCTCCCTCGCTGTCTATCTCTCACTGTCTCTCTCTCTCTACTTCGTTCTCTTTTGGCTCTCTTGAGTGAACTTCTAGTCTTGACTTTCTCATCTTATTCTTCTTGAAAAAAAAATCTTAAGTGATATAAGAGCTTTTTATAAGCGAAAACACAATGAGCCTCTCTCACTTTATGTGTATGTGTGCGCTGTATAAATGTGTTTGTGCCTCCGTGTGTCTGTCGAGCAGATGACGATAATGATGAGAGCATGAAGAAGATGAGATGACACTTTGCTCTTCTCAAAGCTTGATTACATTGCATTGTGCTTTATGTGTTCCAGTCCTAAAAATCTGCTGTGTGGTTTATCTCTCCTCACACTCCATAAGTAATTTGCTAAAGACTCCAGATTAATCCTCCACTTTTATCTGGAGAGAAAAATAATTAAAATAACTTTGTGTGCTAATCACTTTCTTTAGACTTCAAAGAACGTATTCTAAGCTGACTGACTGAGTCTAATGTGCTAATTAAAATTACTGTACTTACTCACTCGAGGCTTCGCTTAGGCATGTAAGTATGAGTGAGCAACTGAATGTCAATTTGTTTTTGAAATGGCTACTGTTTCCAAGTGACTTTATTCTTCCTTTTCCATTGCCTTGTTTACATATTTGAGTGTTACATACCAGATCAATGACCAAATCTAGAAGAAAAATGTGAATTATGCTGATATGTCTTTAGCAAACGAAGACGATTTTTTGTGATCATCATCATCAACATCATCATCATCATCAAAAACATTCTCATCTTCATTCCATATTTGCACTTTCCTCAACATCAACCGACTTGTGTTTGGATACATAGAGCCTTTTCAAGGCACAGCGCAGAGATATTTATTCGCAAACGTTTGCATGCATGGGGGAACGTAGCTGTCGAAGCTCAAAATCAATCACACTCTTCGAGTTCAGTATTTGATAATCATCAACATTTTATGCAGTCACATGTTAACAAAAGTCATTAAAACAAAGAAGTACGTTTTTTCTATTGTGGGTCCATCGTTACGAACTTTTTCATCTCTTGGAGAACACGTCATCTCCTTCCAACTTAACTAGATCTTTCTTGCGTAAGTACATCATCCTTTTCCAAAATCTTACTCTCTTCAAAATAGATTGGCCTTCTAGATTGATTCTAAAATGTCTTGAACTACTTGAACAAGTCCGAATAGAATACTTAGACTGGCATACGTAATATTTTTTTCAGCGCTTAACATTTCCCAGCAATGCAATAAAAAGAAATGAAACAGCGACCGCTGTGAATAGGGAAACATTAATGAATTAAAGAAGGAAAAAATATAAAAAAGAAACCAATATGCCTTTTTGCTCATTCTTTCATTTTTTAACACCTCGCTGGAATCATCATCTCCTCTTGTGTCCGTAAATGACTCATAAAAGAAGTTCCTTTTGAACCATAAAAACTTTTTAGATGAATTTTTTACCTGCACGCGTTCATTAATTCCCCTTCTTGATCATGAATCTCTCCTCCACAAACCATAATTTCCACACGCAACTCAACTATAAACGAAATACATAAAATGAAATTCATTTTACTTGTAAATCGTTGCAAGTCGATTTGATTAAGATGAGGAGGTGGAGGTATAGGAACGATGAATATTCGCTTGTAGGCATTTTTTTTCTTCACATTTGAAAGGAAGCTTATTTACTATTTAATGCATTGCCGGGCGATGTGATGTGATTATTCATGCACATCCAAAATAACAATTAAAAAAAATAATAATTTCTTTGCAGATGAGCATCCCACCGCTCATCGTTAATGTTTAAGTCACGCCGTTTTGCTGCTGGTGTAATGATCATTATTCACTGTGAAAAATTATCGATCCTCTTTAGTTTTACGAGCTCCTCTCTATATAATATTTAACACCGTGACCAACGAAATGATAATCAAGTTGGTAGTGAGATCTGTTTAAAGGAACAAGCCTAATTCTAGGCTGGAGAATATATATTTTGTGGATTACACATTTTTTTTATTGCCAATTTTTCAAAGGCCAAAAAAGGGAATAAAAAAGACGAACGGCACACGAAATAATAAAAAAAATATTAGTGGGAAGCGTGAAGAAGTGAAAATAAAGTACACATAGAACTATACAACCCAAGCACAATTTCGTTCGTTTCATTTTAGAGACATTCTCAACTTGAAAAGTAGTGTGGTGTTTGCATTCATTGACTTCACTTGATATCAGAAAGCAACGGTTCCTTTGTTGGGGTACAACGTTTAATTGGAAGTATGTCAGTGTGAGTGTCGTGCCGTGATTGCACATTTCAACATCCTATTAAATACGTGCCGCTCTTCCTACCTGGAAAAATATAAATTAATCATTCATTCAAAAATTTCTGTTCTTAAAGAATGCGGCGGACGATTTTCTCGCTGTTGTTTTAAAACATTGAAAAATTTATATGACTTTGGAACATTAAATCAACGCTGCAACTGCTGTTTACATTTGATGTATCATCATTATCATCCACATCATCATCACAGATTATTCATTACCGTCGGATAACAGAGAAGGAATTTCCTTCTTCAAGTTACTCCTCTCTTCTTTTACGTTCCATTTTTTCTTTCATTTTCTACATTTATTTCGATCGCAAAGAAGACAATGGTATCTCGTCTCGACTCTTTGAACTCTTGGCTCTCGTCACTTTCGCTGAAAATTGGCCATCGACGAAGAACTCGGAAATCTAGTCGAAATGCGGTGCCCAGAAGTAGTAGCACTATGGCAACTAATGATGCATCTGGTTTTTGTAGGAGTACAACATTCCCCACTCTTGGTAAACCTTAAAGTTTTTTTTTGCTCACTTAAATTCGTTGTTATTTTACATTTTAATTGTATACAACAGTGTTTGGAAATCATTTACGAAATTTGTAATGAGAGTAGTTGCAAAAAGTTACGTACACATTTTCATGGAATTTTGTTTCATAAGAATTAAGAATAAGTAAGAAACATGCATCCTCTATTTGGTGTCTCATGGATAAAACTAAGACATTACGCAGTAGTGAATAATTCATTTGCCTTAAATTGTGTGAGCTCAGCTCCCGTCGCTGAACATCCACGCATAGGATACTGATGGAGAATCGGAAGAAGCTTCAGCTGCCTCGGACGACCTCACTTCTCCAGCCCGTGTCCGTCCCCCACTTGATGTTTCTTATGGTGTAACTCTACGTCCGAAAAATTCCAGAAGGCACTCGGAGGTACGCATGTAAAAAATAATGGATGAGAGGAGGAAGTAATTGCATGAATAGACTAAGCTATTATACTAAGAACCTCTCTGAAAATTTCTTGGAATAAATTTTAATTCGAGTGTTCAGAAAATAATGTCGTTGTGAACAATTTTAGGTTGACTTATCACAGGACATAAGTAAAAGACTGTCGCTACCGGCTGATCTGCACATACCAGAATCGTTTTTAGCCAAGCAAGCAGCTTCATTTACAGTCGTGGAGGCACCCCTGACTAGAGCGTCTAGAAGACAAAGTCTTTCGGAAATAGGCTTTGGGAGAAGTGAAACTTACGTGAAACTAGATAAATTGGGAGAGGTACACATCGTCTTCTTCTTTTTCCCCTCTCTGCCTAAATTATTCCATTACTTTTGCATATTTCATGCTTCATTTGGCAGTTTAAAAGCATTCCAGCCTGCAAGCTGTTTTCTGCACGGGGGAAACGGAAGTAATTTGTGGGAACATTTTTTCTCAAATCGTTGTACAATAATGTGTACGCCTTTTTTTTAAAAAAAAAAAAGACAAGCAGTTTGGAATGGCAGAACGTGTCGTGCTTTACTCTATATCTCGGTGTACTCATCAGGAAGTGAACACTAATTGGTTTTCTATATTTTTCCTCGTACTTTCCCCTCCTCTTCTGTTCACATTCCAGATTGGTTTTTTTATTTGAGAGATGATGGGAAATCGTGCTTAAGTAGCATTTCATGTATTTAGCTTAATTACTGTCTCGTATTTTCAGTAACACTTCATGATATCGTTCACACGGAGAAGTCGCTGACACTCGTGTTTGAGTACTTAGACCGAGATCTTAAACAGTATATGGATAGCTGTGGCGGAGTACTGAGCATCAATAATGTTAAGGTAAATAGAGAAAATCGTTTGATCATTTCACGCTCTTCATCCGCGGTAACTACTCACTCACTCACTCACTCACTCACTCAAGAAATTGCATTTTATGTGGAAGAATGAGGAAGAGAGTGCAGTAGTAGCCTCAAGGACTTTTCTCTCTGATTTCTCTGGGAAATCTGTAGAGAAGATTGAAAAAAGAAAGTTTTTCAATGCGTCTTTCTCTGTTCTCTCCCCTACAGCTTTTCCTCTTTCAATTACTCAGAGGTCTTGCGTACTGCCATAAACGTCGAATTTTACACAGAGATTTAAAGCCACAAAACCTTCTAATCAATGACCGTGGCGAGTTGAAGGTAAAGTCCTTTTTACATCTTTTCTATCGTTTCCAATGATACTCCCTCGGTGATTAAAAGGATGATCATGATGATGATGATGATGATTCCATTACATCTTCTTTCATCCATTTAATGAGCTGCATGATCATGCATCATCGGGGGACGTTCGTTGTTGATGATGCAAAACTCATTATCAAAGTTTACGGTTCGCTTAGCTCATGTCATTTTTTAACATCCTTTTTTGCTTCCCTGGTATCTCTTTCTTCCAGCTTGCTGATTTCGGTCTTGCTCGTGCCAAATCCGTTCCTACCAAGACTTATTCAAATGAAGTTGTCACCTTGTGGTACAGACCTCCCGATGTGCTCCTCGGATCAACGGAGTATTCAACTCCTATTGACATGTGGTATGTGCAACATACATAATATATCCCCCAGCAGCATATTATGAAATTGATTTTGTAACCTTTTAACTTTTTCCCCTAGTCAACTCATTTCCCATTTCATTCCACCCCATGTCCCTTGTTAGCTTTAATAATAAAAACATCATCCTTTTTCCTTTGACTTCCTTCCAAGTGACATAAAATGTGACGAAGATGTCAAAGAATCTCATAAACTAGATTCCATTTATCCCGCTGTGAATTTTAATTAGTTTTTCAAAACTCGATTTAATTTCACCCCAAGCTTCTACTTATGTCTTTTCCTATTTCGTAGGGGCGTTGGATGCATTTTCTGTGAAATGGCCAGTGGCCGTCCATTATTTCCAGGCTCAACAGTTGAGGATCAACTAAGACTTATATTCCGCACGCTTGGTATTCCCACGGATGAGACGTGGCCAAATATTTCCTCAAATGAGGAGTTCTTAGCCTATAAATTTGACCAAAGGGCACCCGAGCCATTAGTGACGCGGGCCCCCAGATTGGATAGTGAAGGGATCGATTTGCTTGCCAAATTTTTAAAGGTAATGAGCATAAAATTTTTTCCATCCATCAATCACATAAATTGACTGTAGTCCAAGTACCTTCAACATCTGTCCAATATTCCTAAAAAGCCTTGTGTGTTCAATAAATATTCGCTCACCTGCCCACTCTTACTTCTTTTTGCAGTATGATGCCAGGAGTAGACTCTCAGCTCAAGAGGCTATGCAGCACTCATATTTAAGGAAATATTGGACAGCAGCTATGCGACTGCCGGACAGTAAGTGAACACCTTAATTTCTCTATTTTCTCCTTTCACGTCACAAATCAAACGGAAGGAAAAACTCAAAACGGATGTATATTTTTCTTCTCTTGGGTTTCACCTAAGCAAAATTCATTTAATGTAGTTACTTCACTCACTAATGTATATTTTTCTCTTTTTTTTCCTTTCTTGCAGCCGCTAGTATCTTTACAATCTCATGGATCCAGCTTTCCAAAGACCCAGGTTCTAGGACAGGTGCGACCAACGCGAAAGGTCAAGAAAGTCATGGATCCGATAAAAGACATAGTGTGATTCTCTAAAGTAAAAACATGAAACTGGAACGAAAATCGATACATATGTAATATGGAACCATTCATGTATATCGACTACTACATATTTTGTGGAACTCACTGAAAACAAAATGATTTGCAAATGCAACATGCTCTTCAAAAATACTTACGATCGGATCGAAAATACATTCGCAAATAAGTACTACGTATGATATGCTCCTTCCTTACATATGATGATGACATTTGTCTTTAATCTTTAAACATTTGTCATTTTACCAACATGCGTTCTACAGCCTTTTGATTGGAAGGCAAAGCGGATGTCAGCAGATCACCTACTGAAGAAATAAATGTTCTTGTCATATCTCCGAAAGAAAAATCATGTAATTTATAGGGTGGGACACACAAAACCTCGTCTCTATAATTTTACTTTTTAACTAAATAATATTTACAACAATATTCTAAGATGATACTTACTACCTTATTACCTTTTTTAATTGCTATAGGACACCCATGAAATATATTAGGCATTGCCTAATCGCCGGGTGTATTATACGATCTATAAAGTTCCATCATCATCATCATCATCGATTAAAATATTATACAACTTTCTTTAGAATAGAGATACCTTTTTCGAAGTCATTTTATATTACGTACGTACGATAAAACAAATTATAATTATAGTGTAAACTACATACTTGATTCATCCTTTTTGTACTGTGTAGATGTGTAAAGATTATTATATGAATACTGACCGGAAATTGTAGAAGTTTTTTAAAGATAAAAACACTGAGTCTTGCGATTGTGATGCTACACTAAAAAAATTTATTACAAAACCGTAATAAAAAAATCCGTAGCCCGAACAGGTTATAGACTGCTCCAATTAATTAATTTTTTAAAAAGAAGGATAACTTTTCTCATAATATTATTTTCTACGTGGAAGGAAAACGTTAGGTATGCGTATGATAGGAATAGAGATCTAGGTTACATCCTAGATCTAGAACGAAACAGTCCGAGTTATTATGAGTCCGATTTTTTAGAGAAGGCATGGCGGAGAGCGATCTAGGTAGACAGAACTTTTTAATTCATGTTATTAACTAATTATTATTTGGTGTTTCTCCAGAGACTACTAATAGAGCCCACACCGAAATGAGCTGGGTAATTCTGGAGAAATTACCCTCTCGTTTTTAACAACAGAACTGGTAGATCTTCGTTTTTATATATAAACTCGTGTTTAAAATGTATAAAAAATATATATTCATCATCAAAGTGACATGTATACATTCGTATTCGTATGTTCAGATAAAATGTGTAACAATCATTATGGAAATGAAAGATATCACCAAAAAAATATTCAATTATTGTCGCTCTCGACAAAAAAAAACAAAAGGGGTCCCACTCTGACTTTTTAATGGACGAGTGTGAGTGTGACTTGAATTGTTGATTGATCATGTGGTTGTCTCGTCACTAAAATTAGTATTAGATTAGGAATTTACTTGTTACGGTGAAAATATTAAACAAAACAACTATAATGTACGGTGAAAAAAAAATCTGGTGTCCTCATGAAGTCTTTTAGAAGCAATCATAAATCTATTGATTCGTTATGTATTTGAATGCATTAGATAATTTGTAAGAAAATGATGTACACGTAACTTTACTTGATCTTGGTTATCGGTTGAATCATTATTATCCTTCACCTACGCCAACTTTGCTGTTGTTGGTGTCCAGCATGCTAAATGCACTACATATTTTACGCTAGAAGACTAGATTGGTCGACCTTCCAGGTGGAGTTCCAGGGAAAACGGAGAAAACTCGATTTCGTTTTGTACGTGTAACCAATTCCAGTCCATTTCGTAGCGTCCGCAGACGAAACTAAATATACATCCGTTTCCGTACTTACCAATCATTGACTTTGAAAAAGCGTCTGACCGTCAAGTCAAGTTTTGATCATTATTAATTACAAAACACACTTCATTACATTTTTGAATCACAAACCCGACCTTGGACACAAAATATTTTGAAAGATCGTGTCTGACCAAACGACACGATAAACAGATTCTTAAAACTGCCATATATTCCTTTAAATGTGATCATCATTTGAAAATTTTTAAAGTGTAGTCCTTTCAAAGGATATAGTTAATTTTGAACAGAAGCATGGACAACCAATCTTGAAATACTTCCCTCTTACCTTACAAAAAATTGCTCAATTTCTAGTTAAAATCCCTTTCTTTCTGAGAACACAACACAACGCATTTAATGTTGACCAAATTATTTTTGCCCTGAACTGACCTACTTTCCATTCCTCTGGATAATTATTTGACCTGATCATGATATTTGACTTAACAGTGGATTAATTCCTTAATTTTATTTAAAATGACAAACGGATATACAAAAATGCGTGCTTTGTTCTGAGATTTTCAAAACATTGTTTGGGAAATATCTACATACATACATACCAAGATTATGAATGTAAACTGGAGTACACAGTACATACACGTACACTTAAGAATTTATACAAAATGTTACTGAAATTATGTTGTTTCCTTCTTATAAACCATTAAGAAATTTCAATGGCAATGATGTCATAAAAAATTGCCTTATTTTTAAGAAGAGTCACAAAGGCAAGTAAAATTATGATTGTTGATTGACTATTTAAAAAAATGTAAACAGGTTGACTTTAAAAATGATGGACGGTGGTGTATCTCAGAAATGTGGGACGGCAAGGTTGGAAAAGGATACGATTTTGTGTTTAAAATACATAACAATTTGATGAGAGTAATGATGAACTAATACTACTTGGATGCCATAATAATTTTAAAAGGAAATATAACGACTACACTTACATATATATATTGTTACGTCATTAAACTTAGGTTTAGGTAGAAAAACTTTTGGAGTCGATTTAACTTTAAATGAACGAAATAAACTTATTAAGCGTATAAGCGTTCTCTTTTGAAAAAAGAAGGCGAAATAAAAAAAATGTGACGTTTAAAAACCGTTTTATTTCATTATTTGCATAAAAGTAGGAATACATTAACTCTTAACGATTATAGTTACAATATAGTAAACAATCACCAGTTTTTCACAACATTATTAAAAATATTATAAAGTAAATGAATGGTTTAGATTTATGAGAGCCATGAAAATTTGTGATCCCTTCTACCCCTTCTTTAATTAATTTAAGAAAACAAATTTTCAATGTCGTTTGACGGGACCAAAAAAACAAATTTTTTTTGAAGGGATCATACAGACATGGCCCGTGGGTAAAAATGGGCAAAAAGAAAAATAGGTAAAAACGGGTAAAAACGGGTGGGTAAAAACAAAGAAGAACTG